>MJUU01057450.1:30232-63815 GCA_002080025.1 Modiolus philippinarum | reverse complement strand
GTATGGACATTGGGGTGGATTTAACTTGTATCATGTATTTATATTATTCTACTATGCTCAAATGTTGGTTTATATTCTTAATTCAGCGCAGCACGACCTGAGAGAAACCCTATGATGTCTTCAAGACTGATTTTCAAAATTACTTTGTTTTATTCTCTCTGGTTTTACTGTCCTGAATTGGCTTATTTATTCACATATAGTAGAAGGTGGCGTCTTGTACATAGTATGTCTATTTCATGTTTGAATTTTATATTTCATATTTATTCATTCAAAAGTATTTATTCCCATAATATATATGTGGATACATAAGCTCTCTTAGGTATATAACTAAAAAAGAGTTGGACCAACAAGTTGTCGAAATGGTCAAAGGCAAATGAATATATAGATATCGCCTTTTGTGATATTGCAATGAGTCAACAAACTTTATTTTTACTTTTCACATTTGAGGACAAATATTTAAACAGGGAGGGGAGGTAATGTTATCTTGTTACAAGATAACAAGAGTAGTTTCACAAATAACCTATTGACTTTAGAAGTCAATCCATAACGGGAAACTATGTTTTCTATACTGAATTTGCCGATTTGTTAAATTTTTCGGCACGGTTCACGGCTAAAGTACGTCTTGAAATTTAGTATATTCGGGCCGTTTGGTTGACTCATTCTTGCTATTTGCTCTTATAATATTGTAATTTACCTATTAAATTATGAATTTATTATGTGCCTTTTATGCTTCATCATTCGTAACCACTAAAAGATAAGTCCGTGAAGCCAGCAGAATGCAGTGACAGCCATTGTTTATGTAATGTGTATTGGGATAATCCAATTTGGCGCGTGTCAAACATGAAATTAGGTCGTTACAAAAGACGTGATTTAATTGGTTGATTCGGCGATTGACATTCTATAAAAAGGAAGCTATTGTCAACCTTCTTCAGATGTTAATCTCACTCGTACAAGAGTAGGGCGATCAAGAGATCACAATTCAAGCTTATAAATCAAGTTCCAACCTGTGATTACCAATGTGAGTTAAAATCCAATACAGCCATAGGCCTGGTAGGGTTGACTTATGTAAATTAGCCATGTGCAGAATGACAGTCAACCTTCTCTAACCCCGCCTCCTAATTCAACCTTCGGCACAGTGACCTCTATTTGTTCCGCTAAATCAACCTTCGACACAGTTTTGTTTACTTAAAGTAAATGATTAAATATGAAATAGTTTGGTTGAAAGATCAACCTTCTAGTAATATATTAACGGGTTGAAAGATCAACCTATGCAGTCAACCTTCGGTAAATCAACCTTCGATGTTTCAGTCAACCTTCCCGGTATTCTAGTCAACCTTCGCTATATCCAGGTCAACCTTTGTCTATTTTTGGTCAATAGGTGGTTATGAAATGATTAAATCTATATATATGACGCAATATTGTTGAAATAATATCTGTTTAACAATGATGTTATGTGATTTCAATTTGAGCACATAAAGTACTAGAAATTTATCCTGACATAGATTTATTCAACTTCATACCAAAGCAAAGGATTCACGTCAACTATTAGTTTCGGTTGAGCCTTTTTATATCACATTATTCTCACCACTCGGTGCAAAAGGGGCGAAACCGTAGCAATATTCTATACACAGACTTATTAGGGAACCTATAAAGCAACACTTTATAACTAGAAACGCCAAAACGCAACCCGGCCATTTGAGTCTTTGACCCATTTTTCAAAATTCAGTTACATGGTACAGTAAAAGGTACGAGAAAATTTTCCAGCCATTGTTTCTTTGTATAACTGGTCAAAAATTATCTTGAGACTTCAAACATCTTCAAGACATGCAACCCACTGCCTGACTCTTAGTTGGAATACTACTTAATTTCATTGACATAGTAACCACAGTGTAGGAACCTGTGCTCCTGGATATGATATAGGTATTTTCTGTATGCTGCTGAAGATTTTGTAGGGAAAACACTGCTAAATATACAGGTATGGTAAGCTTTGAATGTATTTTCTTGATTGTATATCGTCATGTCTTACATGTTGACCAAATGTAAATGACTGATTGATGTATCGGGTTGAAGTTCTCTATGGAAGAAATATGTAGCTTACATGTAAATATCTGCTAGAATCGCTGAAATTTACAATCATTCAACAGGAGCAGACCTATTTCTTTTCTCAAATATGTCTTTGTGTTTCCGTATTTACATAGTTAGGTTATAAAATAGTAAACAACACATTCCTAAGAGGACAACCTACCGCGCTTTCTTTGCTAAGAAAATGTATCTATTTGATAAAAATTTCAGCTGTATTTTGCTTACAGTTGTGCTGTATGTCTGTTTACTGTTACAACAGTAAGCTTACTGCAGATAGCTGCCAACGGCGACCCAGACCTAGGAGTCGCCTGACTCGGTCAGTCTGTCCGTTCGACACATTGAAAATTGCACCTTACCTTTTGGGAAGTTTGGAATGAAAAATGTGGAATTTTTAAAGTGTTGATCTTAGTCATTTTTTTTTCATCACATTTTAACATAACGGTACTGAGTTTGTGTAATCTGAAACTCTTACATCTTAGACTTTATGCCTTTGAAATTTTGCACAGTTGTTTTGGACTCATTCGAAATGTCGAATATATTCATTGTTGAACTTGAATTATTTATCATATTTTTACATTACAGTACCAAGTTTTTGTAATAGGAAACTTTAACACAATATGCCAATGCCTGATGTTTATGAAATCTTACCCAGTTGTTCTGGACATATTGAAAATGTGCATCCCCCTTTTTTGCTGTTTTGAATAATAAATCTTTTAACATTACAGTACGTGGTTTTGTGTAATCTGAAACATTGATATCATCGACTTATTATTGATATCGTCGACTTAATACCTCTGAAATATTGCACTGTTATTGAAACGCATATGAACCTCCCCTTTAAGCCAGTTTTTATTAAAAGATTAATCCATTATTGAACTTGGTTCCCTGTTTCATCATATTATATCATTATGGTACTTAGTTTCTGCCTGATACTTTGAAGGTGTCACACAATTCTGAACGAACTTATCAAGGGCAGCTATTTTTTGGAAATTTTACATTGCTTTAACATATTTTCTCATATAAATACAAAACATGTGTTCATTTGAAACTCTAATATTGTCTTCAACTTTCTTTTTTATTACAGTAATAGGGAAGAATTTAAAAGTATCTAAATAATAAAAATAATCATTTTAAAAATATATTACAACTGATAACAGGAAAGTCCTAATATGACCGAAAACACAGTCACATGCCACAATGTTTCAAGGAAATAAACAAGAAAAAAAAACAACAAATAAAAGACAAACGTGAACAATGCCACAATATTTCAAGGAAATAAACAACAACAAAAAAAAACAACAAATAAAAGACAAACGTGAACAATGCCACGATAATTCAAGGAAATAAACAAGAAAAAACAACGTTATAAAAGACAAACGTAAACAACGATATGAACTCGGGACAGTTGGACTCGGTACCGGCATTAACAAAAGCCAACGGTAGGGTTAAACCGAATTATGTTTACCCGAATCTCCGCTTTCCCTGTCTCGTTTCCCTTTAGAATAATTAAGTATAATTAACATATGAATAAAACCCTGAAACAGGAAAACTACTAACTGCATGACCACATCTTGAAAGGGAAAAGGTACGAAACGTAATTAAGAAAGATGGGTCAAGGACTGTTTCCAGCTAATCTGCTGGCTAGCTCAAGGAGCCTAGTCTGCTGGCAAAACACTGTCACACTACGGAAAGAAAAATGAAACTTAAAACATCAAGAAGTTTTTGGTTAAGAATCATCATGTTTTTCAGTAGACATTTATATTATTAGTGAGACACCCGTATGCATGTAAACCTCCCAGGTTCATCAATGTTTTGATAATAAGGCAAATGAATACTTGTTTGATATTGTAACCTTATAAATGACATTCTGTTGAACATGAATGATGGTGACGAAGTCTCAGACATGTATTTGATCTTGATTATATCTCGCTAGGATCTTGACTTTGCCGCCACTTTTATAAGCAGAATTTTGTGTGAAAGGGAAACGTATCTTCACACATTTACACTTAAGATAAGTTTTAGGGCTGTAGGTTTAGTTTTTCATGAAAAACAACCAAATAATTAACTTTATAATGTAATGGAGTGGCATTAGAAAAAATAAAATCTCAATTTGATAATTTCTATGGATATTGACACAGACAATGTGAACTCTTATTTAATGAATATGTTGTTTCTAAACAATAATCCAGAAAAGGCTAACTTAACCTGTTGATTTGGCACGAAAACGGCAAAAGTGATACAGATTTGAATGTCAATGGATGACAGTGCAGTATCAGTATACATGTAGCTTAAAATGACTTACTATTGAACCTATTAAACCCAAACTTAAGAAATGACAAGATTTATCTAGTGTCATGCATGTTCTGTTTCCTTGGTGTTTTTGTTGTACATGAAATGCAACAGTTATACAAGAAAGTCATGTATCATCAAGTTTTCAGGAAATTTAGCCATATTCACACATTCAGTCTGCCCTGTGATTTTGAAAGTCACAATTTGTCCTTTGACAAAATTTTGCCCTTCCTTCTTTTTTTAACAGTTGAATTCCATTTCTTTCCATCAATTCCAAGATGCGACCTGGTTTAATAGTCGGTGGTCTATTCAACTTGACTTATTAATAATGGGGATTTATTAGAGAGAGAAATAGAGACATAATCAGCACCTTTTGCAACTCATAATAAATAATTCATATACAAATTGTTAAATATAAAATATTTTTAGTAATGTTTGAAAAATTATATTTTATATTTAAAGAATATTTATTGGCGATATTGAAGACATTTAATGTTTTTTCTTAGACGTTTGTCCAGAGATATATATATGGTTGATATTTCTAAAAATGTTCAAATGTAATTTATCATTAAGTGCTTCCATCCATTACGCCAAGAATTTTTTTCAAATACTCTCACTTGTCATGCAAGTCGGTCCCTCTTATAGTTTTTATATATATACGTGTATTTTGAAGTTACATATCCACTGTTGATATCTATCGAAACACAATTATTTCTGGTTTCTTGAAAGCTATAATCAGTTTATATTTTGTGGAAGGCGTTAACCAAAATAGCAATTTCGATAAAATGACCAAAAAAAAAAACTACCCCTCCATCACCGCCACAATCACAAATCTTTGCCAAGACCTAAAATGTGACAATATGCACATCTTCAGTAACTTTAGTTCGTACATTATCACTGTTCAAAGTAAAGTAAATGTTGGATTAATAGTGTTGGACGATTTATCCGGAATAACAATTCCCGAACTCGCATTTCTATAAATGGCCAAGTTAGGCCAAAATCTAAACCAGTACTAAGGTTATGAAACAATGTGTGTTTAAATATATTCATAACTACTTAATCAGTAATAATACCATTACCCCTCATTAGTCTTGTTTCACGAAGGGGGATTCAGCTTTCACTCTGGGAAGAGGTTTACTGGGTCACAATAATTTTGAGGATCAATGTAACAATAGATACATTGGAAACAATGTCACAAAATGGTATAACAATAAAAGCTTACAAAATTCTTGAAATTAAATGTATATCTTGTGTACAAGTTGCATCTTTGTACATGTTGCAACATGTACAAATAAAATGTACATGTTGCAGCATTTATGATGCAGTCATACAAGTTGCAACATGCATGATTTTCACTGTACATGCAACAACATGTACAAACAATTAAATGACCTATTAAGTAAAATCTTTATGTCAGATTAGGAAATACAGGTGTCATTTATGCCTGAAATAATGCTTTATTAAATGGCTGTTGCCAGTGCCCGTACCAAGTCCGGCTATCCCGAGTTCCTATCGTTATCTATGTTTGTCTTTTGTCATTTTATTGTTTTTCTTGTGCAGTTCCCTAGTTGATTGTGACATGTGATTGTAATGTTCGGCCATTGTAAGTGTTTCCCGTTATCTTTCCTTCATTAATTTATGTACAAATGCAAAGTATAGTTATCAAGGACAGTTAAACAGAAAAAAGTCAGAAATGACAATGTTCAGTAATGTTCATCAGTCTACTTATTTTTGCAGGATGTAGATGAATGACACTTTGAGTTGCACACAACTTTGTTTTTCCGACACTTGCATCTTCCCTTACAATTCCCTTTCTTACAGTTATAAAACAAGTATCCTTGCCCTCCAAAAGAGCTTCCAGATCTTCCCCTGTATTTAGAATTGGAAGCAGATCTTTTGGTACTGTCGAAGTAGATAAACTAACGGAACAAAGCTATGAACGGCGATTGACCGATGACACGGTGATGCGACCTATTGCTAATCTCAGTCTTTCAGACCAAGAGGTGGTAGCATTCTCATTCACCCAAGTAGCAAGCATTTCCTGAATATCTGTGTTTGCTCTTTCTACCGAACCTTGGCTTTGCGGATGTTTCGGTTGTCAATAAACAATACAGAGTTCTGGCCAAAGAGATTTCAATTCATCAATAATATTTGCTGTGAACTCGCGTCCATTGTTACTTTGTACTATATTTGGAGCACCTTTTAACAAAAAGATATCAAGAAGAAAACACAACTTCAGCAGCTCTCTTTGTTTTTAGAGGACGAAGAATTGAAAATTGGTGAAGTGGTCTTGATAATGCTTCACCTATTTGTAATAGTTATCGGGAGTTGTCTGGTAATAAACGAGATCTACCTGTCTGTTTTGCAATAGATATTTAATTTCGTTTTTTTATTGAGCATGACCACACGGTCTTTAAAGTCCAAGTGTACAAATTAGATAAAATTTCGTTAAGAAATTGTACATGTTGCAACATATACAGTAATATCATACATGTTGCATTTGTATGATTGCATCATACTGTTGCAACATATACATTTTATTTGTTCATGTTGCAGCCTGTACAAAGTTGCAACTTGTGCACAGCATATATATGTGTGTCTTGTCTGTTTTCTAGTTAGTTTACTTTATGTCTATAGGAGTCTAGGATGATGTCTATTTCACTAACTTGATTACTCTTTATTTAGGGGCCGACTCCGACCTGCCGTTGAATGTGGGGATTTCCTTACCGTTCGTTGAAGATCTTATGGTGGCTTTGAGTTGTTGTTACTCCCCTTGTAGTCGTTGTCTCTTTGACACATTCCCCGTTCTCCTTCTTTTTTCTACACTTCTACTTTGGTCCGCCATTGTATTTTATTTCAATTTGATTCTTCCATGAGGTAAATCAAGGAAAATGATTATTTGATGATTTTCTCATTAGAGTCCAATAACAATTTGTGCTGCATTCTGGCGTCATGATTTTGTCAGTTGGAATGAAATCGGCCCTTTTGTGAACAAGCTCCCATACATCATTCCTACGATTTCTACTGAATTTGCTTTAGTGTAACAGAGGTGCTAAAAATATTTTACCTTATAGTCAAATGCTTAAATAAGTTCCGCTCTAGTGTCATATTTTGTGTGTCAAATCTCATCGAAATAAGAATTTTCGGAAAGGACCTTCTATACATTATTCTGTAATTTAAATACAGTTTAGTTATGTGGGCCTTACCAATGGTCCGCAAGCCAATTAGTCTGAAGATACATTGTTCCTAAGGCTCATTACCCCGAAGGTCCATTGGTCCGAAGATTTATTTTTCCAAAAACTTTATCAATTTGGTTATTTGTTCTCTATCAGTTTTTAGCATCTTTGAGTTAATGGTCTTCCAAATGTCTAGATTTGATCTGAAGATACATAAGTTGTCGAAATGCACATATATAGAAAATAAAGTCTCAGTAACTTTGGCATTTTGTTATTTGTGTATAGTTGTTTTCATTTAATTACAGACACTGAATCTTTCATTCCGGGAGATGCTGTTTTAATAAATCGGCACAACTCTAGGCTTCACCCTACCATGCGGATACCAGCAAGAAAAAAATTGGTCCCTGTTCTTGTTTTCTTTGGAGTAAAGATAAGACTTTGGTAAATTATAAGCATGCGATAACCTTAATTTATATGAACAGTGCAGAAAGGGACTTACCATAACACATCACTTGGAAAACATTAATTTTAGACATAACATCACACAAATAATATCACTGTGATAGATAACGGAGTGTGGTAGATAAAATTTTATTGCCCATTTTATCTGTTATTTCTGTTAACCTGTTGCAACAAGAAATGTCCGAACAAAACTTGGGCTTTATTGCCTAAAAACATTTATCAAGTTACGACTGGAGATTTCTGAAATGATTGAAATTGCTTTTGAAATGTTACATAGTTGTTTTCTATGGCATGGTATCTATTACCACTTATTACATGTGGAGAAAAAGACCGTGCATCTTTTTGTTGTATAGTGGCTTATGATTTGCTATGCATTGCTGTTTTAATATGCCTTATCAATCATCATTATCTTTAGTTGGATTCCAGCAAGTTTCATAATAATTTTCCTGTAATTCTCGGTGCATGTATATAGTTTAATGACGATAAACTTATACTTCAAAAAGATAATTGTCTCTTTTGTGAAAGCTGAATGCGCAAGATGTTTCTTCTAGAAATTCACGAACTTTTCATAATGCAAAGTTTGGATCGGAGAGCCAGATAAAAAACTCTAAACAAATGAATCGGTTAAATATAGTTAATCAAGATAGTTAAATAAAGAGAGAGTGATGGGTTTGTTTTAGGAGGCCTTACACAATTTAGACACCAAAACAACTGCAAGGTGGGAATTCGACTGTAAGATTCCCATTAAACACCATTTATGTAAACTGCAATCTAATTTCACATCATATCTTCTGTTTTATACACTAAAAGACACTTATACTTTCTTTTACTATATTTTGAAATGGCTGACCAATTGATTTCAAACTTTGCACATATTTGGACCACCATCTGAAGTTATTCACAATGGGTTTAAAATTTTCAAAATGGTCGCCATTCAAGATGGCCACCGAAATACGTCAAAATTCAACGTTGTCGGATTTCAGCGAAAATTGATTTCTAGGTGGATTTTGAGGCTGCGAATAAGGTAGAATTATCGAATTGGTGGTCTGGGGTGACATCGGCTATTGCTTGCAATTGCAAATCTAGTTCTTTATTGTTTTTCTCTAAAATCCCGTTCAGAGTATGAGCTTCCTTTTAACGGTTGACATGTAGACCAGAGCCTGTCACTTTCTAGACAAATCATTCTTTTTATTGATTTCTTTGTAACTGGACTCTAAATTAGATAAGCATTTTGTCCAAAACACATTTTTTCAATTTCTTCTAAAAAGTTCTTACCTTTTCCAAAGCGTTATGCGCCTGATATCGGAAATGTTGTTCTCAAAAGGCTTTCACCGAGGTGTCTTTTACAACTTTAGGATAACTCTATTTGCTATTTTCATTTCGTCTGAACAGTGAACAATAGAGTCAGCAGAGAAGAAACTGTCTTCTATAATTGCACTTGTTGGAACAGGAACATCATATGATGAAACATTCGTAATAAGAAGTGGTTTTGTTTTGTTTTTTTGGGTTTTTTTTTGTCTTTTTCTGTTTTTGTCTTTTTTTCTGTCTTTTCCTGTTTTTTTTCGTCTTTTTCTTTTTTTTTTGTCATTTTTTTTTTTTGGGGTCTTTTTCTTGTTTTTTTTTTTGGTTTATTTTGTCTTTTTTTTGTCTGTTTTGTGTGGGTTGACATATAGGGATCAATTTAGTCGTTTGAAGATTCCTACTGTGGAATGAAATTTTTCTCCAGGTAAATTCCGACAATTCTAATTGTCTTTTCGGATTTTTATACTGATGTAAAACTCTTTGATTTCAAGACGTCATTTCTTCATTTGCTTATGTTAAAAATCAATATATTTTGTATTATTATTATTTTCTTTATTTAAGGTTGAATTAGTGCTTTCTAGAAGAGGAATGTGAATAGATTAATTATGTCCGATTGGAATATTTTAAGAACATCTCATCGTTAAAGAATCCCTTTATCTTTAACTTCACCTTCGATATACTAAATTGATTGATTGATTAATTAAGAGTTTAACATCAAGTAAACAATATTTCAGCTAGACTTGCTACAAGTCCGTTTGTAAAATGTGCTCCTTTAATAATTAAATATGCTATTAAAATGTCAAGTATATCACTATCCAAAAGTTTGACAGTGTCAGCAGTTCTTAGTATACAAGCAATGTCAATAAATGTAGCTGCTATGGGGATAGGATAAAACCTTATGATTAAATACATCAGTGAAGGACTTGTTGCAAGTCTATATTTCAGCTACATCAGGACGAGAACCAGTTAATCAATACAAAAAAGTAAAAGAATAAATCAAGGTGGAATGGACAACCTGGGCAACTAGTTTTGATTTCCACTTGAAAAGGGGAAAATGGGTAAAGGCAAAAAAGTAAAAAAGAACCGAACCGTCAGTCTCAAACGAATATTTCAAGGACAATTAAAACATCGGAAAAACAAAGAAACAGTCTAAAACGAATATTCCAAGGAAAATGGTAACATCGGAGAAACAAAGAAACAGACCTAACGTAAGTACGGCAGGGACGGAAAAATGACGTTAAACACATACGAAAAGGAACAAGGACCAAATAAAAAAGATGGGTGAGATCAGGTGCATCGGTAGAATAAGCATCTCCTGCTTCTTATAAGACACCCACCGTGTTGAACATGTCAACTCTAATAGTAAAAGTCCAATCCGGCGATGAAAATCACACCTCAGTTGTTAAGAGAAAGATCTGTTGTCATCTGAGAAACAGGTATCCCATCCACAAGATCGTGGTGTCGACCTTAAAACTTAGCCTTCTATACAGTCTGGGAAGGCTACTCTCCTTAGAAAATTTGGACTAAATTTTAAATCAGTTAAACGAAATATTCAACTTTAACCTCGAACTCATAATAGAAACAGCGACTTTAGAATACCGAAAGAGCAAAGCACAAGATTACATAAATAAAAGCCCAGAGACAGGCAAAAACGAGGGCACCAGAAATCTAATGACGCAACATACCGACAAAAACACGCGAACCTCAAATACAACACTATTGTGACTATAAACTAAAGTGATGAATACAATTCTATATGAGAAGTAACATCCTTTCTGTGCCTGCAGGTGGAGTATACGATATGCTTCAGCGTTCTAAGAGGAACACTTTACCAACAAATCTTTCTTGGATTCGAGGAGTGACCTTTGGAAAAGAACCATCCGAAAGTTATATGATTAACATTACAATTTCTTTACTAGTATCAGGTAACAATCACGCCACTAATGACTGATTTGTTTGCATTAGACTCTTCGCGGAGGTCTTGAAAACACATCAAGAGAGTATCTTATACCATATTATATATGAATATTGGTTTGCAATGCTTTTTCGTACTAAAAGACTTTTTTTGCAGTCAAGCCGGTCAAATCCTACCATGAAACGATATGTAATTACTCAAGTTAAGCTGATTTGAATTATAGTGCCGAAGTCCCGAAAGGTGATTTTTCGCCTTATTAATCTAGAAATAACAAATTTCTATAAATCAACTTAAGTTACCAGTATTAGAACATTATGTTCTCATGAATTTAAATGATTTGATTTAAACGGTACATTACAAAAGTCGCTTTGGATGCCGCCCAATGTTAAAGACTAATAAGTGAAAGGATCTTGCATAAGATCACATATAAGATCAGGATATTTTTCACGATTGTAAGAAATAACTAAATACCGAAGTTACTGTGAATTTACTTTCTGCATATGCACATTTCGACAACTTATGTCTCTTCAGTGCAGATAAAATCTAAACGTTTGGAAGAGAGAAACTCAAAAATGTTTAAAAACTGATAGAAAACAAATCACCAATATGATCTAAATGTAGAGCCAAAAGCAGCTAAGGACAGAGCTTTGCATGAGGGAGATACTCCTTAGTTTCAAACAAAATTTACAAAAAATTAGATACTGTAAGGTTCCAAATATAATCGGCTTTCGGGTCAGCACCGAAGTACTGACTACTGGGCTGGTGAAAACCTTCGGGGACTAACAGTCCACCAGCAGTGGCTTCGACCAAGTGGTAACAAATAACAAAATACCGAAGTTACTGAGAAATGACTTTTCTCGAATAAGAGAAGCGAATAAGACGTAGAACTTTTGTCACATATTTCTACTGGAAAATACCAATATACCGGAAGCATATAAGCCATACTTATGGCATACTTGTTCTTGAGAGAGTTTCTCATATGAATACACTATCATACTTTCAAGTTTTCGAGGAAGGTTATTTGAAAGACCCTCCAAAAGTTAAATGATCACCATCACAATTTGACCAGTATAATGTAACGGTCACGCCACTAGGGACTGATTTGTTTGCAATAGAATCCTCTTTGAGGTGGCATTTTTGTCAACGTAATTTCAAATTTCTTGTCGTCTATTAAAAGTCCCAACATCATGATTCTATTGTGCCGAGTTTTCTTGCAGTTGACGGTATGGTTGACCCTTGTTTCTTTATGTTTTATGTATATGTTGTAGTCGTTTGGATTGGTTAGTTTTTGTGTCGAGTAACGTTGACCGTGATTGTTAAAACATAACCATAATTTTGGATTTATGATTTTAGAATTCCCCTTTCTTCGTTCTTGCTTGGGTATTCGTTTGCCGATTAATTTGTTAATTTACGTTTGTTAACAACCCTGCAGGCATTGGGTAAATAAAAACATGGATGAAGCGTTGTATTTGTAGATACTTTGTCTCATGTGCATTTTATCCATACCCTTTCGTTGTTTACTATGGTTGTATCACAAAATTCAACTTCTGGTTGTCAACTGTAGGTTTCCATATATCTTCCATTGGTCATCTTACATCATTTATTGAAGAATGATGAATTATTTCTAAAATAGCTAGATCCACATCCCTGTGAATTGCTTCATATGTAATTAAATTACTTGTCTCATGTCTTTATTCTTGTTATCAACTTTGATAAAAAAAAAGTCAGTTCTGAAACTTTTGGAGTTTTCTTGCATACATTTTAAGAAATATCTTAATTTTTTCATATAAACAGCCGGTCTGAATTTCTCTAAGCTGACATAGTATTTTTATCTGTATGTAAATGTGCGTATAAAAATTAATCATCATTTGATAGATTTGATATTATTAATGGCCATGTCATCTTATACATATCCTGTTTTATGTAATTGCTCTCTGGAACTGTATCCTTCGGAAATGTAACTGTCTACATTCAAGTACTTAAAACACTAATGAAAATTAACAGTTGTTTTGGACACTTCCCGCCTCATAGTGCAATTATTGACAGAATCTATTACTGTACCTTAATATTACGTCAATATTTAATTTCAACCACGGATGCTGTAATCATAAAACAGATGATAAGTAAAGTATACTATCACCAGTAGCATTAAAATCTCTAAAATATTATACACAAGTTATATAGTTTGTGTTTAGTGTCTTACTTTTATTTTTTATTCCATAAATGTTTTGTTATATGATTCATTCTTGAACAAATATGATACAACAATATGCTGACTTAAAATGTAGCTGTGCTAATGGCCATGCCAAAAATTAAGCCTTTTCAGTACAAATAACTTGACTAATGGATAATTTTTAAAGTTATGCTACATCAAGAGCAGAACACGATACCTAATCTACAATTACAGGTGTATTAATTTATGGTAGTTTTCAAGGACACGGACCGGCAGATTTGGCAGCTAATGCAAACTAGAGGCTCTCAAGAGCCTGTATAGCTCACCTGGACAATGACTGGCATAAACTACAGCCCAAATAACCAAATGTTAAAGTGTATCATTTTTCTACAAGCTTCAAAGGAGAAAATCTTCGAATGTGTTTTCCCCATAGGGTCCAATGTTGAACAACAGTCCCCGCTGGTGGCCATCTTGGATGAGGTGCAGACTTGTCAGACACAATTTTTTAAGAAGACCATTAAAGGCCTGTTGTGACCAAGTTGTGATTCCAACTGACCAAGTAGTTTCAATGAAGAATATCTTTGGATGTGTTTTTCCCATAGGGTCCAATGTTAAATTATGTCCCCTGCTGGAATGCATGTGGACTTACCAGAAACATTCTTCGATAGGTACCGACAATGGACAGTTGTCACCAAGTATAATTCCAATTGGGAAAGTAAATTCAGCAGTTTCCATGGTAATTTAAAGCCCCACTATCCATTACAACCCATTTCAGACCATCATACAAAAAAAAATTTGGGCAGGGGTTCCCCTTGTAATTCAGATAATACATATTGCTGAAATCAAAACATTCAAAGTCCCCCTTTCCATTTTGGCAGGGGTTCCCCTTTATAATCTAGTTTAAACATATTTCTCATATTGTGAAGAAACACATCCCTACATCAATATCTATTTGGAAACCAAATTTCATTGAAATTGGACAATGTTCAATTTTCCCGCCTTTTTTGGTGGCCATTTTGAAAATGGTTTTCAACGACCAATTTTCAACATCAGTTTTTTGAAGTCTCAACATCAATATCTATTTGGAAACCAAATTTCATTGAAATCAGACAATGTTGAATTTTCCCGCCTTTTTTGGTGGCCATTTTGAAAATGGCATTCAACAAACAATTTTTAATATCGGTTTTGAAGTTGCAACATCAATACCTATTTGGAAACCAAATTTCATTGAAATCGGACAATGTTGAATTTTCCCGCCTTTCTTGGCGGCCATTTTGAAAATGGCGGTCAACAAAAAATTTTCAACACTGGTTTTGGTGTCGCAACATCAATATCTATTTGGAAACCAAATTTCATTGAAATGTAACAATGTTGAATTTTCCCGCCTTTTTTTGGCAGCCATTTTGAAAATGTCAGTCATTGAACGATTTTCAACACCACTTTTGAAGTAACCACAGCATGGCAAACATTTTATCAATTTACACTTAACCTTCATCTTCTTTAGTTTTGGAAATAAAAGACAAAATTCTGTGAAAAAAGGACAGTAACTCCTACAAGGTTTTTTGATTTTCTCCAAAATTTAAGGCTGGGTAGATCTTGATATGCTAAACATTTTTGCAATTTGAAGTAGATCTCTATATGCTATAGTTTCTTTGAGAAAAAATTAAAAACATTAAAATTTTGAAAAATTTCCGGAAACAAGAGGCTCTCAAGAGCCTGTATCGCTCACCTGGACCATGGCTGACATAGATAAAAGGCATTTCCAATAGGAAAAACAAAACATAAAATTTAGCAGAATACTTTTTTTTCTTAGATTACAGTATTCTTGTTTGGTTTCCATGGCAACCGAAAGATCCACCATCCTTTACAACCCATAAGAGAACACCATTCAAAAAAATTTGGGCAGGGGTTCCCCTTATAATCAAGGTAATACATATTGCTGAAATTAAAACATTCAGACCATAATTCAAATAAAACTTCAAAAAATTTGGGCAAAGGGTTCCCCTTAAAATCAATTAGGCCAATGTAAAACTATATTCCAGATGGTGGCCATCTTGGATGAGGTACGGACCTACTAGATACATTTTATGGATGGGACCACTGAAGCACCATTGTGGGACCATTGTGGCTTAGTTAGGTTCTAACTGGAATAGTAGATCCTGAGAAGAGGATCTCCCCTGTGAAATGAAGTTCAAGAAGTCATGAACTCTTCATGAACTGTACTTGAACAGCTTCACCTGTTCTTGAACAGTAGTTGGACTGTTCATGAAAAAATCTCACTTGAGTTCATGAACTTGTAATTCATGAACCTGTTCAAGAAATGTTCTTGAACTGTTCATGAAAACAATCTCACTAGACTTCATGAACATGTACTGTTTAAGAAATATTCTTGAACTGTTCATAAAAAAACAATCTCAATGAGTTCATGAACATTGATACAAGAACTTGTTCAAGAACATTTCTTGAAAGTTCATGAAAACAAACTCATCACATTTCATGAACATGATGTTCATGAATCTTTTTAATATATGTTCTTGAACATTTCATGAAAATACAAAAGAAATGAATTCATGAACAGGATGTGATTTCTGAGACTGTTTTTTCTGGAAAAAAATCTTGAAAAATCTGCAGTATTGAGATTAAAGAAGGGTTGCAATAAAGTAGAGAGCAGAAAACCAAATTTCTGGAAACTCAGTCCATCTCTAGATTTTCCATGGTGCCTCAGTGTGTTTACCATGAAAAATGAAGAAATTTTCCATGGAATTCCATGGGTCATGGAAAGTAAAATCTTTTAAAATAATTCCATGGAATTCCATGGAAACTTTTCATGCATAGCATGGAAAGCTGAACTTAGAAAATTTTAGTCATGGAAATGGTCATGGAAGTAGAACTTAGTTTTATTTCACATGGAAAATATTGAAAGTTGGACTAAGTTATTTTTCACATGGAAATTATGGTCAATGTGAAAAATAAACTAAGTCATATAGTGACACAGTACATTTGTACAATGTTGAATAATATAGGAATTAATTAATTGGGCTAAAATAAATCTCCCTCAATATTTAAGAACGTTTGTTGACTGGAAGTTTACTATATCATTTGCTATAATAAGATACAGGGCCCTACAAACTAACAAGGCATGTAATGCCTGAAAAATGAAAAGATTTAAGATAAAATATAGCTTTTAAAAATTTTGTGACCAGGAACTTTTTATTTAATTGTCTTGATTAAAGTGTAAAATTGGACTTTGAAAGTTAGAAAGCCAGCTTATTCTTTTAAATTTTAAGGGATGACCATGATTTTTCAGGGAAAGCTTGAGTTTTATTTCGATAAGGGTTACTTCTTGAATTTCTTCTAACACAAGGTTACCCCAGATCTCACATTATCACGGCTTGATTAAGATGTGATCATGCCGATATAGGCGGGATTGGCCGGAATTTGGCATCACAGCACCGAAGTGTGATTTTCTTTAACAAATGAAATCTTAGCGTTGTAGGCAAGATCACTTCTTCTCACCCTGCTGAGATCTCGCCTAAATTAGTTTTTGAATAGTCTGCATCTCAATATTCTGTATTTGTTGTCAAAGATAATCCCCCCACCCATCCCCCCTCCCACTATTTTTTATCATAAAACCAAAAAATTATCCAAAGTGATTATGCAAATGTTGAATATGTGAACCAGCAGATAAGATATATACTGGTAGCTCATAATATCGTGGTATGTCGCTACTTAGCAACCGTGACGTCACAGTTAGAAATTTGGTTGAAATGATATATGGAACCCACGAATCAACTATAATAGTACCAAAAATAGATTTCTGGACTTTTTTTTATGAACCCGTTTACATTGTGTGCAGCTGCTCGGCGATGGTCACTAGTCTTAGAAGATTGTTATTTTGGGACCACTGTTGTCAAAACGAAAGTGAAAGTAACTTGGTGAAGGTCAAATGCATTGGACATGCGCAGGAAAATGGCATGCATCGAAAAGATCAGAGGTTTTTGAAATTAATTTGTACCAATGATTAAATTTGTATTATAAATAATCCATGAAATATTAATGTCTTGTTTGTTTAAATCGTGTGTCTAATTAAAAAATAACAAGAATGTCCCGTGTAACGATAAATATGATTGGTCCATTGCTGCATCTTGTCCAATCAGCACAAACATTTCTCAACATCGTTGTAGGTCAGATTTGGCGCACATATTTTTAAACATGGAAGTCAGACGACAATATTCGTCGCAGAACTCGATCTGTCTGTTTCATGGAATCTTTTGTAAAAAGGACAAAGGAAGATTGTTTTTGATTCGATACATAAATAGGACTGTCGGCCACGAAGCCACAAATTAGATTTTATTTGGCATTTTGAATATCGACAAGACGACCACAAGGGGAAGCTGGAGGGCCTACTAGGGGGAATCCCGTCTTTATTTTTCTAAATACCCCAATCCTGAACTAAAAGAAAATTAAAAACTGAATTATTTCCCGAAATCTCAAGCTTAAAAAAGTCTAATCCCGACATCCCAAAAAAGGGCACATTCCTGTGGCATAATGATTTTGAAATAAACAAGCCAACGTTTTATTGATAAAGTCTGAAAAATTTACCTTGCAAATTTGAAACAATTTATGCAAGGATTTGTATACAAATCCTTGATTTATGCCAACTCCGCATATTGCGAGTTCCATTACAGTATATCCTGGTATTCGTTCCAACCAAATTTTGGGCTATGACCTCGCTGCTTTTACGTAGCTATGTACAATGAAAATATGAGCTTTCAGTATACAATGTAAAAAGAAAGGTGTATATTTGTTTTGGTCAAGAAAAGATACCTTGGCTCACTTCATTGTGTTTGTTTAGGAATGAAGCAAATATCTAGATCAATATGGGAATGCACCTGGCAAGTTTATTTGACTACAAGGGTATGATAGAAACATTAACGTAACCCTCAGGCTACGACGTTCCTGTGAGGGTTACGACTTAATCCCATTACCATGATTACCCGTAATGGAGCAGCCCTCAGCTGTGATTCACATCGGGCAAAATAAGGGTTTTATTATGAGCTTATCAGACCTTTGAAAGTAAAAAATCTCCAAATTAACATTTTTCCTCCTTAATCAATAAAAAAATGCATATTCTTCCTTAGGAAAAGTGTTGCACTTGCACATCAAATTGAAAATCTGAAGCGATGGCTTTGAAAGTGAATCCCCATTATGACAGAGACTGATGAATAAAATCGTAAAATGCTGCCATAGATTCTGCAAATCAATGTTGGTCATAGACTGGAGTTTAACATTCATATTATCCGGAAATGACTGGCTTTGGTTTTGAAATCCTACACCCGATCATGTTCATCAAAATTAATTTCAAAACGGCCGAAACTTGGAAAACAATTTTGAAAACACGTTTCAAAAAAGAACGTTTTGAGACACTTCAGGACATTTTTAAAAAAAATATAAGAAACATAAGCAGTATAACTTGATTGTGTTTATACATCAGTAGGCATTTCGCTTGCAAATTGAAACAAATTTTGCTCCATTACAGGTAATGGGACCAAGTCGTAACCCTCACAGGAACGTAGGGAACTGAGTGTTACATTATCGTATCTAGGGTATGAACTCGAGTTACTCCAGCACAAAATATATGATAAGAGTAGGAACTAAAGTGAAAACTATACTTTGTAATTATTTGTGTTGAATTGGCACCCGGGGGAGGGGGTCTCTTCCTATATATTGGTATCCACAGATGTACCCCTAGAACTGTTCACTTTTTATGACAAGTCAGATATATCGATGGGGTGCAATTTTCATCAACCTGTTATATCAATGGGTAGATAATTTGGCATACCATTATTAAAATCATGTTTGTGTTACATTTAATCCTAATTATTGAGAGTAATTGTAACAAAAATTGACCTACATGTAAATTATATTGCAAAATCAGTGTCCAGTGTGCAATATTTGCACTGACAATTGCAACAATAAAACTAGATCACATTATTATACCTTAGGTTATACCGTATCTTTTTCTATAACAAATGATCATACTATATTTCTACTATTTTTCCATTTTCAAAGTTTTGACTATTTTCCCTCATCAGCATAAACTATTTTTCCTCATTAACATATCTTTTTGTCTGGAGTTTCTTTCAGTATAATAAAACACTTACTGACTGTATAATTGCGGAATAGTAAGTTTATTGTCCCCTCGGATACAACTTTTGCCCTCGACTACGCCTCGAGCATAGTTGTACCTCGCAGTGTGGGAAATTAGCGGTAGACCTATAGACAATGTCTATCAAAATTGACCTAAGGCTACCTTGTAATTATATTGCATAGACCGAATGTCTATGAAAATTTGTTCTGTAAGAATATAATATAGTGACTTGGTCTTTGACATTTGGTTTTGGGTCTATGCATGTTTACATTCTGGTAGACCTATTGTATATGATACATTACATTTTAGTTTCAAACACTGACCTCGGGGGCAATAAACTTACTATTCCAATCATACCCAGTCAATAAGTATAAAATATTTGATTGGGTCCAGATTTTCAATGGAAATATATAAATGGGTATGGTGATCCAATATATTGGGGTTGTTTTGTAAATCTCAGCCATACGTCTGTACCAAAA
Organism: Modiolus philippinarum; assembly: GCA_002080025.1. NCBI lineage: Eukaryota > Metazoa > Mollusca > Bivalvia > Mytilida > Modiolidae > Modiolus > Modiolus philippinarum. The sequence continues at coordinate 43,786 of MJUU01057450.1, read as the reverse complement.
GTATGGGGCCAAGTTGTCTTAGGAACTCTAGGATCCTCGTAGTTGATAAATAAACTTGACCTCCATTACAGATGTAGGTTGTATTTATAGGATACCATGTGACAAAACGGGGGTGATCGGATTTGCTTGTATTGATTTGTCAAACTTTCAAACAGTTCAACCAAGGATGACGGTTTGCGAGTAGGATTATTTTGGTTTGCTATTGTCAGATACTGCACAAGAAAACAGAAATATGTACAATGGACATGATGGATGCCAGCAGAAAATGGGTTTGCTTGTTTTCCTTTGTGGATACTATTATGTGCTATGTTCAATAACATGTTAGCACTATGTAGTTTTCCGAAAGGTTAATACATTTCATCTGCCAATCCTCTAAAGGTAAATGAAGCTAGTAAAAGGTAAGACACATAGCTAGATTAATGTAAATAAGGTTTACTGTAGATGTCAAACTCGTAATTCTTGAGTAATTCAAGAACAAAAGCTTTTGAACTGTTCATTACCTCTCATGAATTATTCATGAAATGTTCTTGGACAACAGTTCTTGAACTGTTAAAGAAAAGTTCTGGAGAAGTTCGTGAACATTAAATGAGAAAATTCATGAACTAAGAACTTTTCTTGAACAGTTCAAGTACAATTGTTCAAGAACTATTCAAGAAATAGTATTTTGAACTTTACATGAACTTTACATGAATTAAAATTCATGAACTGTTCGTGAACATTCAATGAGAAAATTCATGAACTAACTTTTCTTATACAGTTCAAGTACAATTGTTCAAGAACTATTCAATAAATAGTATTTTGAACTTTACATGAACTTTACATGAATTAAAATTCATGAACTGTTCGTGAACATTAAATGAGAAAATTCATGAACTAACTTTTCTTGAACAGTTCAAGTACAATTGTTCAAGAACTATTCAAGAAATAGTATTTTGAACTTTACATATAAATTCATGAACTGTTCATGAATTAAAATCCATGAACTGTTCATGAAAATTTATTCATGAACTGTTTCAAGAGCTGTTAGTTCATGAATTTTCTCATTTAATGTTCACGAACTATTCATGAATTTTTCTTGAACAGTTCAAGAACTGTTGTCCAAGAACATTTCATGAATAGTTCTAGAACTGCTCAAGACATTTTCGCAGGGGCTTTGAATGTATATTCCATAGGACATGTAGGATCCAATGTTAAAACTATGTTTCCCACTGGCAGCCATCTTGGATATAGCGCGGACCTGAAAAACACCTTTTTTGTAAGAGACCACCAAAGGACTATTGTGGCCAAGTTTGGTGCCAATTGGCTGAATAGTTTCAGAATAGAAGACCTTTGAATGTGTTTCCCATAGGTTCCAATGTTAAAACTATGTTTACCGCTGTCGGCCATCTTGGATATGGCGTGGACCTGAAAAACACCTTTTTTGTAAGGGACCACCAAAGGACTATTGTGGCCAAGTTTGGTGCCAATTGGCTCAGTAGTTTCAGAGAAGAAGATCTTTGAATGTGTTTTTTTACATAGGGTCTAATGTTAAAACTATGATCCCCGCTGGCGGCCATATTGGATACCGCCCGGACCTGAAAAACACCTTTTATGAAAAGGACCACCAAAGGACTATTGTGGCCAAGTTTGGTGCCAATTGGCTCAGTAGTTTCAGAGAAGAAGACCTTTGAATGTGTTTTCCCATAGAGTCCAATGTTAAAACTATGTTTCTGGCTGGCGGCCATCTTGGATATAGCACGGACCTGAAAAACACCTTTTCTGTAAGGGACCACCAAAGGACTATTGTGGCCAAGTTTGGTGCCAATTGGCTGAGTAGTTTGAGAGAAGAAGATCTTTGAATGTGTTTTCCCATAGGATCCAATGTTAAAACTATGTTTCCTGCTGGCGGCCATCTTGGATATAGCGCGGACCTGAAAAACACCTTTTTTGTAAGTGACCGTCAAAGGACTATTGAGGCCAAGTTTTGTGCCAATCGGCTCGGTAAGTTTAGAGAAGAAGATCTTTGAATGTGATTTCCCATAGGGTCTAATGTTAAAACTATGTTTCCTGCTGGTGGCCATCTTGGATATCGCGCAGACATGAAAAACACCTTTTTTGTAAGGGACCACCAAAGGACTAATTTGGCCAAGTTTGGTGCCAATTGGCTCAGTAGTTTCAGAGAAAAAGATCTTTGAATGTGTTTTCCCATAGGGTCCAATGTTAAAACTATGTTTCCCGCTGGCGGCCATCTTGGATATTGCAAGGACCTGAAAAACACCTTTTTTGTAGGGGACCACCCAAGGACTATTGAGGCCAAGTTTGGTTCCATTTTGCCCAGTAGTTTCAGAGGAGAAGATCTTTGAATGAAAAGTTTACGCCGGACGGACGGACGACGGACGCAAAGTGATGGCAAAAGCTCACCCTCGCATAAGCCAGGAGAGCTAAAAAGGGCAATAACTCCAAAACTGGTCATCAGATTTTCTTCAAAATTGCAGGGCAGGTAGATCTTACCATGCTGATTTTACTACATGTCAGATTTTTGATATCGAGTTTTTTTGCCAAAAACAGCAATTTACCCCTATGTGCTATTTTTAGTAATGGCAGCCATGTTGTTTGGTCCTCAAACTAATCGAACACAATTTTGAATCTAGATACCCTGGTAATGATTCAGACCAAGTTTGATTAAAATTGGCCTAGTTGTTTCAGAGGAGAAGATTTTTAAAAAAGTTTACGACGGACGGAGGACAGACGACGGACGATGGACGAATGCCGACGGACGCCAATTGATTGCAATAGTTCACATGGCCTTGAAAACCTGAAAATTACACGGTACAACTCATCATAATAAAGCTTCAGACCAAATATGAAATCATTCCCACATGTAGAAGCCCAGAAAACTTTTACGAAAAATGTTCATCCATAGAGTGTTATAATAAAAAGTTTAAGCATCGGCAAACAGGAAGTAGTGGCACAGAAAACCTGAAAATTGCTTACACTGTACAACTCATCATCGTAAAGCTTCAGACCAAATATGAAATCATTCCAACCTGTAGAAGCCCAGAAAACTTTAACGAAAAATTTTCATCCATAGAGTGGTATAATTGAAAGTTGCCTATGGGCAAACAGGAAGTAGTGGCATGGCAAACCTGAAAATTGCTTACACAGTACAACTCATCTTCATAAAGCTTCAGACCAAATTTGAAATCATTCCCACATGTAGAAGCCCAGAAAACTTTGACACAAAATTTTCATCCATAGAGTGTTATAATAATAAGTTAAAGTATCAGCAAACAGTATGTAGTGAAACGGCAAACCTGAAAATTGCTTACACGTTACAACTGATCATCATAAAGTTTCAGGCCAAATATGAAATCATTCTCACCTGTAAAAGCTCAGAAAACTTTGACCAAAAAAAATTGTTGACCGACATCTCGATGCGGGCCCTAAAAATATTTTGGGTACTGTCAAACATAAAAGTGGATATGCAAAAGACTCAGACTCTCTTACACAGCATAAGTCTCAATACTGATAAACCATGCCAACCCTTACAGAAAAGAAAATGTTGCAGCAATATTGCTGCAATATTGCTGCGATATTGCTGCAATCAAATTTGTTTGCAAGAAAAAGTTGCAGGAATGTTACAGGTTGTTGCAGGTAGCTGCAACTTTCTTGCAACATTTCTGTGACAATATTTGTTTGCAGCTAAATTGCAGTAATATTACTGCAATATTGCAACAAATTTTACTTTAGATATATTTGATGAAGTTGTTGCAGGAAATTTGCAAGAAGACTTTCTTTAAATATATTCAGTGATATTGTTGCAAGAAAATTGCAAGAAAATTTTCTTACAAACAACATTAAAGAAAATTGTTGTTGGTATATTGCAAAAAGATTTTCTTTAAATATGTAAATATTTTTACATTAACAGAAGAATTTCCAACACATACTAGTAGAACTTGAATGTATAAACAAAACAATTACTAAAGCATGCTAAGTATGATCACTTGAACAACAGTAAACACAAGTCAAGAAGTTGACTCATATTAAAAGATGGGTCTCAATTGGGTATAAGCAGGAAGCAGGATTGGCCTTTTTAAGCAAGCTAGAAACAGGATCATGGTTAAAAAAAAGGGAGAGATGTACTGTGATATAGCAGAAACCGCTGAAACTGGATTGAGCCTTGTCTCTAAAAAATATCGACAGAATTTGGGGAAAGGGACTGATTGAGATATCCATAAGAAAATATACATTTGTATTCTATATAGACTGTCAGGATTTTTTTTTCTTACCTGAAAGATTAAATGAGTATCAATTATTTAGCTGTTTTAGAATATAATAATGTTTTGGTATTTTTTGTTCTGCTCTGGTCATGCAATTGGTAAAAAGGATAAGCATTCTGATCAGTGAAAACTACATGTATATTTATAGTCAATAATTAGCATCATTTAAAAAGAGTTGCCTTAAAGTTTTAGATTCACCCTAAATGGGAAAATATCAATATATTGATAATCCATAATAATAAAAAAAATCAGGTTTAAAAGTTATGAAAAAATATATGCCACAAAGGAGAGGGAATTGTGTTAAATTTTTACAAAATATTTGTTTTATTTTTTATTTTATTTAAGATAAGTTTATGAATATATCACTATTGATCTTTATGGGGTTTGGATGTGTCTGCCAATATTTATCAGAAACTTAATTTAATTATACTTTCAAAAATAACTTTTATTTCACAAAGGCCTAACACACATGTCAGTTTGTTCATTGTTGCCTCCCTCAAAATCTTGGTCATGTAGATTCTTGTTAATCATTGATACTGCCATTCAAGCCTCCTGATGACTAAGATCAGGAGATTCAAATCTGACCTTAGAAATACAACAACATGCACATGATGCAGTGCCTATAAGATGTAGAATGAAGAAAATAATTCACCAATTGTTTGATGGCAACTGGAAGAGCTTTAATGACTACAATGGGAATTACAATCAAGTATTAAGGAGTACACAAAAAAGTAAGTTTTAAATTTAATACTAGGCATGCGTTTAATGTCAATTTGACCTATTCTACTTTTTACATCTATATCTCATTACCTATCATCATAAATATATGTCAAAAACTTCTATTCAGATTTTTTTTTATTATTCACAGTATGAACTTATATCATATTTTTTTTTTCTTCAACTGCATGGATTTGTAATTCACCTATAAATGTAATACACACACTGCCAGTGTGATGATAAATTTAATTTTGTAGGTTAATTAGCAGGGAACATCTGTGGGAATAATTTTACAATGATAAAATGAGATGATCTCAACTTTTATACACAGTCAAGTCAAAATTAATGATTCAAATTTCTTCAAAAAGTTTTTATCATAAAGAGAGCTACAGATTAATGGAACCATTAACACACACATATGTGTGTTTCAGCAGTGGAAGAATGTGAACTTCCTGTCTTCAATGACCTAGTTTATCAGTCATGAGTGATGAATTGTACAGATTTATTACATTGCTGCAATATTGCTGCAATAACTGCAGTTACCATGGTTACTTAATGAAATCTTGTACTTGACCTCTACACAAAAATAAGAGTATTAATATTAAAGATATATTTGTAAAAAAACATACAACTTTACTAATATTGAGTAATTTAAAATGAATTTCTTTGAATTATTCAATTTTGAATATTCAAACTAAATTTGAATTTTCCAGTGAGCAATAAAATACTAAAGGTAGTGAATACTAAATTATATATAATGTTAATTTTTTGTTGATCTTGCGACTTGCTTTTAAATGTTAATATTGAAAATACAATTTAATACTTGCAGGCATAATTCGGAGAAGTTTTTCAAATACTCAACACTATCAGAGGGAATAATTGAGGAATTAATATAATCAGAGGAAGAAAAACCGAAATGATTGGAGATGTACGTTTTATGGATGGAAGATAAGACTATGAATTTGTCTTGTATGTAAATCTACATTATGGTGGTGGTTGTGGTGTGTGTGTGGGGGGGGGCAAGAGGGATTATTGTCGGGCTATCAATCTTTACTTTTTGTAAAAACAGGTAACATTACATTTAAATCCAGTGATAACAACCACAAAATAAATGCACACAGACTGTTTTGTAATTAACAGGAAACAGTGTTTTTTCCCCCTTTAACAGTTTTAAGACACAAAGTAACAATTAAACAAAACAGAAAACACTAAATGGTCCAAAAACAGTTATGGCAGATTTCCTGGATCAATTTACATACATGTATTATATTTGCAATTCTTCAATGAACATACCAATACTCCTCTAGTAATACCTATAGCAACACCTTCTAAACTCCTGTCATTGTCTGTTCATCTATAAGGTGATCAAAGTTTTATAGAATTTTATTGTATACCAATTTTTCATCACTATAGTATCAATGTATACCCCTTCAGGCAGTACAAATTGGTATACAATAGAATCGGCGTTATACATTTCCGCAAATTGGCATTATGTTTCCGAAAAAAATATATTACGTTTCCGGAAAAATAGTTTACCTTTCCGCAAAAAATATATATTACTTTTCCAGAAAAAATTTCGTTTCCGCAAAAGAAATATCTCACCTTTGTAAAATATTTTGCGACTTTCCACAACAATTACAAAAAAATAATAAAGACGACCACTACATGATCAAATAAATTTTGAACGTTCAAATCTTTTTTTAACTTGTGACATTCGCAGTATATTTTGTACAAAAGTATGTGTATTACATAAAATATATTAAAAAGAAACACGTACAATCATAGCCAACAAGTATGTATTGTTTTGATACCTTTTTAAAACTTTTTTTCAGAAGTTTATTTTTGTGGCTTAAAAAGAGAACATATCTGACTATTATGTCCACATCATACTTGTATTTCAAATTCAAAGGTAAACATGTTCAAAATCTTAACTGGATTTATCAGTGAAGTCTTATTAAAGCTTATCCCAATAGCCAAAACAAGACCCAGTACATTCATACACAAAGCTGACAATCATATTTTTTTATCAATTTTATTTAATCATTATAAACATATTGAAATTGTAATGAAAGCTACCTGATTAACCAGGTAAATTTTCGAAACGTATATGCATAAAATTTGCGGAAACTTAAACTTTTAATTTGTGGAATCGTAATAATTAACATTTGAAAAATTTGCGGAAAAGTAATGCGCCCAATAGAATTCTATGGAACTTTGATTGAAGGAGCGTTATATTGGTAATTGCAGTTAATGATCCAGGGAATTTGCCATTACAACTGATTTATTTCACCAAAAATATTAAACTTAATTTGTTTTTGGAAATTATGATTGAGCTGCAAGACTGGGTCTTTCTTTATTAAAGTAGAGCATTATTTAATCAAGATTAACAGATATAATTTAGCTTAATATTTTATATATTTTCAAAATTTCTGGCAGGTATTTATTCAATTTTTGTATTTTTTCAAATCTCTTGAATCATTTCAACATTTTTAATATCCTTTTTTTTTTCAGAAATGCTGTTGCAGAATTACGACACAGATATCACCCAGCTAAGAATGAAGACCCGGGATTGGCTCAAATTAATTCGCAGTGCATACTATGGAAATGACTGACAAAACAAAACACAATAATGACTCTCATAAAAAGTCCTGATTATATATTATCATTTATTTCAGATAAAACTTACAAAATTGAAGTGATTTTCTTTATAATTCATAGAGTCGAAGCAAATACACACGAAAAGACTTCTCTGAGATATCCTAGGAAATTCTTGTTGGTTTTTACACGAGTTGGATGTTTTTCTATCAGGATGTTGCAGTAAAGTTGCAGGAACTGTTTGCTGCAATATTGCAGCAACATGTCAGATTTCGTATGCAAATTAGTTTTCCTGCAACAATTGTTGCAGCAATATTGCTGCAATATTTTCCTGGAATTTTACTGCAACAATGTTGCTGCAATGTTGTTGCAATGTTGCAGTAACATTGTTGCGGGAAAACTAATTTGCATACGAATTCTGACATGTTGCTGCAATATAGCCGCAAACAGTTTCCGCAACATTGCAGCAAATAGTTGCAAGAAGGCCTTTTTTCCATAAGGGAAATTGAAGACGATAGGATATGTGATTCTTAAGAAAATGTGACAGATATTTTTTATGACACCGACAGACACAAGAGGATATGTCACCACTGCATGAATGTAGATGACATAACAATGCGGTTTATACTGCTGCAGATGACAAAATGGATTTTTCTCAAACAGACTACAGAGGTATGTGCTGTAGCTTCAAGAAATATCTTACGGAAAAATCAGGTTAAGCTAAGATTAAAGTCCAAAGTAGAATCTCTTAAAAATGTTCAAACAATTAAAGCATTATTTCTTATCATAATGATTCAGTAATACAAACCACACTTTTTAATGGACAAGTCATCTGTTAATTCATCATCACTAATTTCAAATGTAAATATGTATTACCTTCATTTTTTCTGAAAAAAATATATACTAGATCAACAAGACAAAAATGTTACAATAAACGATAATTCTAATGACTGGTTAAAACAAGTTTATATCTAGAATAGGCATGTACACACCAAAAGGAATATAAACTCTGTACTGGGTATTTGAACTATGCCTTTCAATGTACAATGCAAAGGCACAATATTTACAATAATAAACAAGTACTTGGCAAAGAAAATAGGTAATAATAGGTAAAATAATAAACAAGTACTTGGCAAAGAAAATAGGTAATAATAGGTAAAATAACATCCTAACTGATGTAAAAAGAGAGAGAATAATTTGCATTGAACTAACTGTATGTGGTTTCTGTGAATGTGACAGAAATTTTGTGTGACAATGACAGCAAAAAATCAGAAATTCCAAATTCTCTTACACGGTACAGGTTTCAATACTGATACTCCTTGCCAAATTGGAGAAGGCTAGGACATGTTTTTCCTGAGAAAAATGTGACATACATGGAATATATTTAATCACACTGACCGACAGATAGTAATCTCTATATATTATATTGTGCGGTTATGCAGATGTAAACTTGGTTTCTATTGCTTGATCAACCACCTTCTAAATAACCATGTCCGCCATACACAACAAAAAAATCAATAATTATGATGATTGTTTCACTTAGACCAAAGTCATTTATGAATTGTACACAAAGACAACATTCAAATACATGCAGTAAGCATGGATAAATAAACATATCGAAATTGAACCATAGTTTACTTCCACATTTTAGCCTGATAACATTCAAAAATAAAAATATGAAATACATCTATACTTGGAATAACATCTAAATTATACGAAATATTTTCATTTTCAAAGGTTTTCCCTCAATGTATTACGAAAACGTCATCTACTGGCATGTGCTTATTGGTTCAATCTTTATCACATGAAAAATCAATAAATCATTCGGTTGTGTATTGTTCAAGATATGCGATAGCGTTTATGTGTAGAATTGTGTAGTTAAATGTGGGTCATTTTGTAAATATAGTTTTCTTGCTTAAACAAACTAAGGTTCGCATAACCGCACAAAAATGTTATCATGCATTTAACCAACTAATATGATTATTTAGATAGTGTCGAAAATTGTTGAACGGTAAGACCGTCGCACCGTTCAACAATTTTCGACACTATCTAAATAATCATATTAGTTGATTCAATGCATGATAACTTGTACTATATACAAAAATAGTAATGGTGCATTACATGATACCCCGCCATGTTTCACAAAATTTCAAAGTTTAAATAGGCATAACACCAGATCCCTGTGTACTTTTGAACCCAAAATTATACTTGGCCTGTGTTTTATGAAAAACAACTTACATACCAAATTAGAAGAAAGTATGTTATTTCATTCACAAGTTATCAGTCAGAAACTGTAAAATTCGCTTTTTCAAAGTTTTAAGGGGCATAACTCCAGAACCCCTTGGACCTCTGAACCCGAAATCAAACTTGGCCTGAGTTTTGTGGTAAACAATTTACATACCAAGTTTGAAGACAATATATTAATTCATTCACAAGTTATCAGTTGGAACCTGAAATTTGCAAAATTTCAAAGTTTCAAGGGGCATAACTCCAGAACCCCTTCGACCTATGAACCTCAAATCAAACTTCGCCTGAGTTTTGTAGTAAACAAGTTAATTATTAAGTTTGATGACAATATATTATTTCATTCACAAGTTATCAGTTGGAAACCCTAAAATTTGCAAAATTTCAAAGTTTCAAGGAGCATAACTCCAGAACCCCTTGGACCTCTGAACCCCAAATTAAACTTGGCCTGAGTTTTGTGGTAAACAAGTTACATACAAAGTTTGAAGTTTTTATGTTATTTCGTTAACAAGTTATCAGTCGGACACCTTCGGGGGATGGACGGACAGATGGACAGACGGATGGACGGAAAGACGGACACACGACTGAGGGTATCACATAATACCTCACGCTACGTATGGCGGGGTATAAAAATCTAAATTTTCTATTGGGTAATAAGCATATGTTATTTTCATCTATTCCTTACAAGCTCCCTTCCTAGCACTGGACAACCACTGGTTGAACTGATATACCACCCTGATAGATCACCCTCCTGTTGATATATCACCCTCTTAACTTAGAATGACATTGATTATATAGTTGAATTAATTAACATAAATGTAAAATTTCATGCAGCAAACAATATAGCAAAGTTAAATTTCATTCTCCCGAAAGATGAATTTTTATTTAAAAAATACCCTTCAAATTGGGTACATTTAATGTTTTAATGGTTATATTAATTTGAACAATGCATGTTTTTGTATAGTTTTAGTTTTGTTTGTTTTTTTTTCTTAATCTTTTCTTTTATCTCCGTTTTGTTCTTTTTTGAATTTTGTTTTGTTTTTTTTTGTCTTGTTTTTTTACATTTTGTTTTTAAGGTTTTTTCGTTTGTCTTACTTGACTGATATATTGATAAATGAATTCAGTATAATACAACACATACTGCCTGTATAGAGGATATCACACTGGAATAACACACTCAGAAAATATTTCAATTTGACTATGTCTCTGGTGATATATTTACTTCATGTGATATTCCATCAGAACACCCTCTACAACAGGAAGTTTGTATACACCCCCTGATTTGCTTAACTTGTCTGTTTATTCCTTCATTTGTTGTTTTTCGTTCGTTCGTGTATCGTTTTTGGTTCGTTCGTGTATTGTTTTCCATTCATTTCCGTTGATGGTTCGTCTGCACGACAAATGCATTTGTTAGATCTTGCAATGAATCAAACAATTGAAATTCAAATGATAAAATTTGATTGGTTACTGTAAAATAATAATTTGTTCGTCTGGACGAACACTGCTATCGTTCATTCGCTTGCACGAACGCTAGTATTGTGCCTTAGTTTGAACGAATGCTTTTATCATGTGTTCATCAGCACGATCTCTATTATATCGCGCACCGAAGATTGAGCAGTACATTATTTATAGTTAGTTTCTCCATTTGTCTAGTTTATATTATTTAATTACTTTGATCGCCGTTTTGTACCTTCACGTACTTAACAGGTCAACTGAGTTCAACTGCAAGGCTTCATATAAAAAAATTGACATCTTGTAGAGACTGTTCACGATGTCCTCCGCATGTTTGGTAAATGTTTATAAATTATAAACAATAAACTTCTTAGAAACAAACTATTTAAGTCAATGATAATGATACAAATTCAGATTTTATGCAAAATTAACCACTAAGCCGAGGCAAATATTAAATTCGAATTCCATACTTTATTCAGCAGTTGGAAACTTTTAAGATGTTTTAAAAGCAAAGTATAGAATTACGAAAATGAAATATACTCACTGTCACAATATTTCTGTATGTTGTCTTTGTGTGCTATTTCTTTTTCTTTTGTACAATATTGTATTCCTGGCATGAACTTTTTAAAGTTTTGTGTACTTGCTTTGCCCCCACAGGCGTATAGATGAAACCAGCTTTTTGTCAACTGAATTGCTATATGAAATAAAATATAATGCCCTGATTAGAAAAAAAACAAAAGAAAAATAAGAAAGAAAAAGTCACGGGAGAAGAATCAGAATATTTTCACTTTGATTATTTTCACACTTTAAAATATAAATAACATTGCGTAAGGATTTCAATATATGATAATTTTTCTGCACTGATGATACAAAAGTTGTCAAAATGGTCATATGCAGAATACAAATTTGAGTATTTTCATATTTGTTTCCACCGTATATGCATCAATTTTAGGAACTTCCAATTCTGCCATGCATAACCAGATAACCTTTCTTACTGAATCAATCATCCCTTGCACTTTCCTTGGTGTTTTTCCATGGATAAAATGCCTGTCATCTTACAGCAATATCTTTAAAAAAATCTTTATAAAAAGAATGAATTTGACTTTTCAGAACTTGGACACAGTTCATACAATTAAAAAAAAGTTTGTTGCAGTCATGAAATAAACAAGGAACACTTCAAATTTTCGACAACTTTGAAAAGTGACAGATTCCAAGTAGGTAACAATAAACCTTGAAAGAGGATGAGTAAATTACAGGGGTTTCAGGTAATTAAAAGAATTTATATACTTTGTGTTGGCGAGTTTATTACTAAATTGCATAAATGACATAGAGAAAATCAATGATAACTTGGAGGAAGAAAGAGTTTGACTGAGAGTAAAAGATAATGTCAACTGAATATGTGTATAATCATGGCAAATTTGGGTTTTGTGCTGGAATAGAAAGCATCCAACATTGCCGATTTCAGAATTGCCAATACCAGTTTTCTGATCCATATTCAAACTGCCAGCGACGAAAGTTTGCTTTGTTACTGTGAATATGCAGTAGATATAAAGTGGAAAAATTTTTGGGTCCCTCGCCTTATTTAATTGGAGAAGGTGTTGATTGTAGATTTAAGCTTAGTGTCATTGACGGTTTAACAACTCGCTTGGGGCAATCTCGCTCACAAAAAAGTAAAATAAAACCGGCATATAATTGGCAAAATCAGAAGAAAAACTGCCCTGGCCCTCTCAGTATTGTCCCGCTGCTTACAATTTGAAGCATATACGATAACAAAACGTTCTCATGAATTATCCGAAAATGGAACTAGAGGCTCAGAGACTGAGCCTGTATCGCTCACCTGGCAAAATGCTTTTACGACAAACATGACTAAAAAAGATGTTTTCTTACCAATGGGGTCAAAGGTTTAGCTATGTTCTTCATTAGCACCCATGTTTTTTTTGTCTGATCCTATTGAAATGAATAATTTTTGCAAAGGACCTTCTATACATTTCAGAAATGATGACTATAAAGATGGTTATCTCATTCCTGGCACCAATGTTATATATTCTGCACTGGATGCCATCTTTTTTGTCAGATCCAAGTACCTTCCATACATAATTACTGTAAAGATTGGTTGAATTTGCTTCAGTAGCGTCAGAGGAGATAGCAAATAGATGCTTTTGCCCATGTTAGACTATGTTCTGCGCTGGTAGCCATGTTTTTAAGGGAATCGGAAAAATTTCGGCAATCTACATAAGAGACCTTCCATACATCATTCCTGTAAAGTTTGGTTCCATTTGCTTCAGTA
>MJUU01057446.1:974-13862 GCA_002080025.1 Modiolus philippinarum | reverse complement strand
GATACGATTCATGATTAATGACTTAATCGACCTGATCCAGTCTGACAAAGGTTGAATGAAAATAAAACAGGTTTAGCTGTCGCAAGGTTTTGAATGATAAATGGTATCCTCAATCATTAGATCTTAATTAAAAGGTTATTTTAAATACAATGTTATGTGATTATTTTTTGTGTTTTGAGCAAAAAACTAGAACTTATGTAAAAAGCCAATTTTCGAAACTGACTTGTGATATAATGTTTAAATGAAATTTCTATGTGTGCTTAAATAATCGTGTTGACGTCTATATATATATAGTTCTTCTTTTAATTTTCTTTATCTGCCCCCCAAAGAGACATAAGTTAGCTATCTGGTGAACTCTTACCCACCCCACTTTAACCATACATAACTAACTTGGTACACGGAGTTAACTGACCGTTGTTTCTCATTGGTGTACCATATTTGTACATCCGCCAAACAAATACCGAAGCAAGAACAAGAACAAATCAGAAATCAATTATACCAAAACTCATCACGGTTAAACAATATAAGTACATACTTTTCTGGAGCTGGCATGTCAGTTAACTGCTAGTAGTCTCTTGTGTATTCATGTTTATGTCCGTATATTTAGTTCTTTCAAGTTCATTTTTCACAATTGACTCAGTCCTGTTGCCAACTGAATTTTACTGTTGTTACGATTGTTTTTTGATTTATCACATTGGCTTTATGGGGAAGGTTTGGGTCCAATAAAACTAGTTTGACCCTGCCGCAGCAGGTTAGCGCCTGTTCTAAGTCAGGAAATTTATTAAGCCTTTGTGTGTCTTGTCTGTTTTCTAGTTAGTTTACTTTATGTCTATAGGAGTCTAGGGTGATGTTTATTTGGCTGAACTTGATTACTCTTTATTTAGGGGCCGACTCCGACCTGCCGTTGGGTGTGGGGTTTCCTCACCGTTCATTGAAGACCTTATGGTGGCTTTGAGTTGTTATTACTCCCCTTTGTGTCGTTATCTCTTTGACACATTCCCCGTTTCCCTTCTTTTTTCTATTAGGTGATTAGATTATTAGCAGAGTAGCATCAAACATCTATTTGTTCTGTTCAGTTTATGAATCAATATTAAATGAATAATATGGAATGCTAATTGTCGAATAAATATTGATTGTCAGTCTGTGATGTTGAATCTTTTACCATCAGAATCATTTGCAGATCAATGTAAAACTGTATTATATAGATAATAGTGTTGCGCACAGCTCTATATAGTATGAATGATAATGTGTTGGTAAGGCGAGCTGCAAAGGTATATAACAGAATAAAAAAGATAACAGGAAACACCTACAATGGCCTAAAAACATAGCCACATGCAACAAAGTAAATAAGAACTGCACAAGAAAAAAAAACCCACAATAGAAATACAAAAGACAAACGTAAACAACGATAGGAACTCGGGACAGTCGGACTTGGTACCGGCACTGGCAAAAGCAAGCGGTAGGGTTAAACCGGTTTATGGGTACCCAAAACTCCCTTCAAGGCTAGTCTGCTGGTAAAACACTGTTGCACTACGGACGAAAAATCAAATTCATAACTCCCAATGAGTTTGGTAAAGAATCATCATGTATTTCAGTAGACATCGGCAGTATCAGTGAGAGGCTAGTATGTGTGTAAAATCCTCAGGTCACTGGATCCCAAAGCTAATTTAACGGACACGTGCAGAATATCCTGTCGATATCCCCTATAGCGTAAAGAATGTAAGTTACGTCCCAGTTTTTCTGGATTTTTAATCAGTTTCTGGCATTTTTTAACATTTCGTAAAATCGAGGATGGGATAAGCTGTTTGCAAGTGACATCAAATGTTCATAACTTCGATAAAACTTTTTAAATGTATTTATCAATTTATGAAATCTGTAACCTTGGTGCAAAAGTTTTGAAGTTATAGTAAGGTTACGTTCATTGAAATCGTCAAGAACAAAGGTGTGCGAATCGTACCAGGTAAGAAATATAAACTCCGTAGGATGGGGATAGAGAAACGTCGCCGTCACTGGATCCCAAAGCTAATTTAACGGAGACGTGCAGAATATCCTGTCGATATCCCCTATTGCGTAAAGAATGTAAGTTACGTCCCAGTTTTTCTGGATTTTTAATCAGTTTATGGCATTTTTTAACATTTCGTAAAATCGAGGATGGGATAAGCTGTTTGCAAGTGACATCAAATGTTCATATCTTCGATAAAACTTTTTAAATGTATTTAACAATTTATGAAATCTGTAACCTTGGTGCAAAAGTTTTGAAGTTATAGTAAGGTTACGTTCATTGAAATCGTCAAGAACAAAGGCGTGCGAATCGTACCAGGTAAGAAATATAAACTCCGTAGGATGGGGATAGAGAAACGTCGCCGTCAAGAAAAGGGAAATTATTAATACTGAAATCAAAATCATCCCTTTTATCGTGAATTTTAGTTTTTATTTTACCAGAGTCAACGATGATAGTTAGATCCAGAAAAGGGCAATTTTTAGAATCATAATTAGCTTTATTGATAGTGGTCACTGAGTTAGTAGTCTATCTGTATTGGGTTTTATTCGCATGTTTATGATACTATAGGAAAACGGGATAGAGAAAGGGGAGGTTTAGGAACCCATAAACCGGTTTAACCCTACCTCTGGCTTTTGCTAGTATCGGTACCAAGTCCCACTATCCCGAGTTCCTATCGTTATTTATGTTTGTCTCTTGTTTTCATTATTGTTTTTCTGGTGCAGTTTGCTTGTAAATTGTTGCATGCGATTGTAGTTCCTGGCCATTGTAGGTGTTTACTGTTATCCTGTTTTTGTAATTAAATAATTTTTGATAATAATTTGGAATTTCCCCAAAGCCCAAATCACAGTTTGAATATGGCTCAAACCTTTTCCGGTATATATAAAAACATCAAACATTTACAGTACATCTAGTATTGAAAAATAATTGTCATGAATTCGTTCACTATGATGACTTTCGTTGGTGATAGATTATGCAAAATATGAAATTCAAATATACTCCATTATTGATATATTTTACTTGAATTCATTTTTAATTTACCTTATAACATTTTTGCATTGTTATTATCGTTTTCCTTCCAGGGAAAGCTTGAATATTATAATAAGAGAAGTAGTATATCATGATAAGTTCTTCAACTTGTTCGAAATATTGCATTATTGTGTATCTCAATTGTTTCTACTACGAACATTCGAAAAATTTTGTATCACCAGACACATATATAAGTAAGAATAACAGACTCGTAACAGCCAAATATCAAACATCTATTTGTTCTATGCAGATTATAAATCAATATGATATCAATAATATGGAATGCTAATTCCCCCTTTTTATGTCGAATTGATATTAATATCAATTTGTGATGTTGTATTTTTAGCATCGGATTCATTGACAGATCAATGTAAAAATATATTAAATCGCACCGAAATTGATAAACAAATGTGTAAGTTTACAGTTTGTCTAACTTTGCGAATCTATAAACTTTTCAAATCAATGTTATAAGCTGATATTACAGTTTTGCGAATAAAGGATATATCTTTATATACACAGAAGAGACATTCAAGACAATCAAGTGACTTCAAGATGAAGAAACACAATAAAAGCGTTGTTCCATTGCTTTGTACCACGTATTTGTAGAGTCTTTGTCCCGTGTACATTTACTCCATTTCCCTTCATTACTTATTCACGGTATAGACGTACTCTGAGTTTATCACTTAAAATTCGTACAACTTAATATTGCTTTTCATATTTGGATTTTTTTTTGACAAATGAATGAACAACAATAATACTATTTACTATAGGAAACATTTGCACATCTTATTCTTTTTTATTAAATGTACGATGAAAATTTATTCAGTTTCATAAATATATTCAGCAATCGTGTTGCTACATTAAATTATATACATATATTTATTTCTGCCTGTGAGTGTTTTATATTTGAGAATTCTCTCTCGGACGGAATATATAATGGGGGTGATAACAACATTACCGAACAGAGTGGTCAATAGCCGAAGTTCATCAGACAAAAAGACAAATCAGGTAGAAACCACCGGAATAATTGTCGACCGCAATGGTCCTGACTTGGTACAGGCATTTCAAAAGAAATGGTGGGTTAAATATTTCACGAAAGGATATGGAGTAAATGAACACGAGACCATAACACATATGTTAACTCCAACTGCAATAATTTTAATGAGCTGTATGGCCATTTCGGAAATTAATTCCTCATCAGCAGCACTAGAACCCAAACAAAGGAAATCCATAATTTCAAAAAATGTTTAAAATGCATGAAACCAAACGAAATCCGAATAATCTGTAAAATCAAAAATAGCTAAGGACAAAACTACGATGGAAGGAGTTCATCCTCAGGTTTTAGAATTTACATAAATTTAGAAAATAGTAATCGAACAAAGTGTACACATGATATATTATCTCATGTACAAGTACACCATATCTAAGAAAAATAAAGAGCATACATCTCTACCACGGGGAATAGTTTTACAAACTCCACACTGCAATAAAAGACAAACTCCTGTATTAAATATTTCACGAAAGGATATGGAGTAAATGAACACGAGACCATAACACATATGTTAACTCCAACTGCAATAATTTTAATGAGCTGTATGGCCATTTCGGAAATTACTTCCTCATCAGTAGCACTAGAACCCAAACAAAGGAAATCCATAATTTCAAAAAATGTTTAAAATGCATTAAACCAAACGAAATCCGAATAAACCGGTTTTATAGCCAGCCAAATCTCCCCTTCCATTTCGGTAGTGTCCGGTAGCAACTCAACAGCAATTGCCATTGAATGGTAGTAAACAGTTTAAAAAATGATCATCCCATCGTGTTCAGTTAAAATAAGAATATTGAATCAGAGTTCGGACCGAAACTTCAAATTGTACCACAAGGGATTTTTTATTTTCAGATTGGTGGTCCACATCTACAAGATGAATCACAGAAGTCCTGGTCGTTTACAAAGAAGTTGAAAAGTGCAGAGCAGTTTAGGAGAAGTAAAACACAGGTGATAAGAAATAAAAGTAAAAAGGAACTACGAATCAAATCTCTTGTATCTTTTTATTCACCAATCCAGTAGTCAGTACTTCGGTACTGACCCAAAAACCGATTTTATTGAAACTTGCATAATCTAAATTTTACAAAATTTTGTTTAAAACTAAGAAGTATCTCTCTCATGCATAGCTCTGTCCTTAGCCGAAATTTGGTTTTTCTATTTAGATCCTTCTGATTATTTGTTCTCTATCAGCTTGAACATGTTATCGGTTAATGAACTTCCAAATGTTTTGGTTTTATCTGCACTGATGAGACATAAGTTGACGAAATGCGCATATGCAGAAAATTAATCAACTTCGGTATTTTGTGATTTATATAACTTTTATGGAATTGTGATAAGTCATCATTACATTGTAGTTTACGTTCCCGGGGTATAATTACCTTCATATATTACAATGAGTAATTACAAAATAATTAAGTCGTTGTGATGGATTGAAACATGTGATAAATACATTGTATAACATGCCATGAAGACAAGCAAAATGTTACAGTGGCTTTTATGTATTTTAAAAATTGATTAGGCTTTGACACTAAATACAATAAAATTCCTATTGGGATATGTTATAATAGCAGGTTATTGTACTATCTTTATAATGTTATTTTTAGTCCTTACAATGACTAGGCATACAATATTTAGGAGCAGATTTTGACCATGCACATCAGTCTTTAACAAATTTAATGCCCAAAGTACATACATATTTATATATCTAAATAGACATTAAGGGCAGTGATCCAGTGAAAACGGAATTAAAAATTGATCTCTTAAAATCGTTGTACATAACCTTCAAGTGTCTTTTGTTATAGATCGAATTTATTTGTACTATTTACTTACATAAGGAATTTCGTTTATGCCAGAATAATAGTATGGATATGGCTCCAACTTTTCACAATATATATTAAGCATCCAAAAATTGTAAGACAGTACTCTAAGATAAGTATTGAAAAATAATTATCAAACATTCGAATTCTATGATGAGTGTCGAGCGTGAAATATAATGCAAAATATGAAATTCAAATATACTCTATTGTATAGATGTTTTGCTTTTTGGCGTTTTAACCTGGATATGGGATGTTGTCTCCTTAACATTTACCCCATTTCCTTTCTTTTTCATATCTATTGTAATTTATTTCGTAAATTAACTTTTTTTCCTTCAAGGGAAAGCTCGAATATTATAATTATAGTAGTATATCATGATAAGTTCGAAATATGGTATTATTAAGTTTCAAGTTTTTTTTTTCTAATACCAACGTTTGAGAATGGTCGTATCACCAGACGTTGAATTTGTGTTGCACAAGATTCACACTTAGGACCTTAGCTAACTTACTCCTGGTATTTACGATTAAGGTAGTTTCCTACATGCCATTTATTAGAATTGGATGTTAACACTTTTAGTGAATTAGTTTTGTGTTGTTCCTGTTCAATTTTTT
The DNA here is from genome assembly GCA_002080025.1 of Modiolus philippinarum. Taxonomy (NCBI): domain Eukaryota; kingdom Metazoa; phylum Mollusca; class Bivalvia; order Mytilida; family Modiolidae; genus Modiolus; species Modiolus philippinarum. The sequence goes on along the minus strand of MJUU01057446.1, from coordinate 7,363 downwards.
CTCTCCATTCGTATTGCCTCTGAACTGTCGTGTTTTTTATTTTGAAACGTTCTAGATTTTTGCGTCTATATCCGTTTGCCGATGTATGTAGCAAGTGTTCTATAATTAATCGTTTCGTTTTTAAGTTGATTTTTTTTTTCAAAGAACCCTCCATCGGATTACAATATTTGTACATCGCCCCAGGGATATTATCAAATGACGATTGAACAAGAAAAAAGGTAGAAAATTAAAAATTCCAACACATCAAAGTAAAACAATAAAGATACTTAGTAAAATAAATATATTAGTAATAATAATAACAGACTCGTAGCAGCGGAATATCAAACATCTATTTGTTCTCCGCAGATTATGAATCAATATGATATTTATAATGTGGAATTTTAATTCCTTTTTTATGTCGAATTTATATTAATTGTCAGTTTGTGGTGTTGTATCTTTTAGCATCGGAATCATTGACAGATAAAGTAAAACTATATTAGATAATACTGAAACTGATAAACAAATGTGTAAGTTAAATATAGATTACACCACAAGATCCCGTTTATTACCATATTTTATCCACTAGAGATAGTTAAATTTTAAAATTTTAATTGCGAGGCTTGCCGAGCATTTAAAATTTTTAAATTTAACTATCGAGAGTGGATAAAATATGGTAATAATCGGGATAAAGTGGTGTAATCTTTTTCTCTAATGATCAAAGATAAAGACCGAGAGCTGTATCCCGAATAGATTTGGCGGGAAATAGCACGGGGCTTTATTCAACATATGTTGAATAAAGAAAATTTATCCGACGGGTCAAAACCGGTTTAAACTTGACATATCATTAGAGAATAGTATTTCTAACTTTGCAAATATAAAAGCTTTTCAATATTTTACGAAAGGATATGGAGTAAATGAACATGACACCATAACACATACGTTAACTCCAACTGCAATAATTTTAATGAACTGTATGGCCATTTCTGTAAGGAGCTGTAGTTACAGAAGAGACATTTACGAAGTAAAAGTACTTTGATTACTGAAAAGTCCTACAACTTATTATTACTATTCATGTTTAGACGTAATGTAAGAGAGAACCGAACAGCCAGTCTAAAAAGAACTATACAAGGACAATGACAATGTCGGAAAAACAAAGACGTAACTTACGTAATATGGGATATCGACAAGATATTCTGCTGGCATCCGTTAAATTAGCTTTGAGACCTAATGACCTGAAAATTTTGCACACACACTGGTCTCTTACATAAATTGCCGATGTCTACTGAAATTTATGATGATTCTTGAATAAATTCTTCGGGAAGTTTTAAGTTTGATTTTTCTTCCGTAGTGCGACAGTGTTCTACAAGCAGACTAGGCTCCTTGAGCTAGACGGCAGTTTAGCGACGAGCATCCTTTGACCCGGTCTTTGACCCATCTTTCAATATTACATATTCTTTTTTTTTCCTTTCAAGATTGTGGTCATGGCGTCAGTAGTCTACCTGTATTTAGTTTTATTCGTATGTTTATTATACAATAGGGAAACGTGGTTTCGGTACCCATAAACCGCTAGTGCCGATCCCAAGTCCGGCTGTCCCGAGATCTTATCGTTGTCAACGTTTGTTTTTTTCGTCTTATTCGTGTTCTTCATGTGTAGTACCATGGCAGATTGTGGCATGTAATTATAATTTTCAACCATTGTAGGTGTTTCCTTTTAATCCATTTTTTTTCATTGGATTTTCTTTTTTTTTTTTTTTTTTTTTTTTTTTTTTTTTTTTTTTTTTTTTTTTTTTTTTTTTTTTTTTTTTGACAACAATAATATTATATACTATAGGAACCATTTCCACATTTATTCATTTAAATTTAATGTACGAAAATCTATGCAATTTCAAAAATGTATTTAGCAATTGTGTTGCTGAATTAAATATAGATATATATTTTTTCTGTCTGTGAACGTTTTATATTAAAGAATTGTCTTTCTGACGGAATATATAATTTTCATATTGAAAAGAAAAAAAAATAAAGAAATCAAAATGCATGGTTCACATCTGCAAAATAAATCAATCAAAGAATTCCTTATGGTTTAGTTGGGAGAAGTTTAACACAGGTGATAAAAAATAAAAGTTAAAAAAATATACAAATTAAATTACTTGTGTCTTTCTATATAACTTTTGTTGAATTGTGATAAGTCATCATTACATCGTAGTTTACATTCCTGGGGTATAATTACCTTCATATATTACAATGTGTAATTAGAAAATAATTAAGTCTTTGTGAAGTATTGAAACATGTGATAAAGGTATTGTAAAAACTGTCGTGATGTTACAGTGGCTTTTAAGTATTTTAAAAATTGATTAGGCTTTGAAACTATGTATATAGAATGAAATTCCTATTGGGATATGTTATTTAAAACCAACATCCCTGTACTAACTATATAATGTTATTTGTAGTTCGTACAATGACTATTCATGTATTATTTCGTATCAGAATTTGAGCATGATCAGTCTTTATTAAATTCTAATGACCAAAGTACATATATGTTTATATATTTAAAAAGAAATTAGGGGCAATGATCCAGTCAAAATGGAATTAAAAGTTGATCTCTTAAAACCTATGTACATAACCTTCACGTTTCTCTTACTGTAGATCGAATTTAATTTGTACTACATGTATATACTTTGGTAAGGAATTTCATTAATGCCACAATAATAGAATGAATATTGGTAAAACCTTTTCTGATGTATATTAAAACATCCACAAACAGACGGAAATTTTGTAAGATTTAAAATAATAAAAGCGTTGTTCCTTTGCTTGTTTTTTACCATGTATTTGTAGAGACTTTGTCTCATGTGCATTTACTCCATATCCATTTATTCATCCTTATATTGATAAAGAATAGTAATTGATTATAACTATTATATTTTAAATTTTTTTAAAAAATTTAGTATATTAACATTCTTAAGTTTATATCTTTTTCATGTAAATTTGGGGGATTTTAATACGTCATCAATACAGTGTAATTTACATTATCCGAGTATAGTTAAATACGATAACAGGAAACATGGCTGAAACTACCAAGGAGCTGCAAAAGAAATACAAAAATATAAGACAAAGTAAACAACAACAGGAACTCAGGACAGCCAGACTTGGTAATGGCACTTTAGCAAAAGTTAGGCCAGCGTTAGGGTTTAACCGGTTTATGGGTACCCAAATCTCCCATTTATCTATCCCGTTTCCTTAAAGTATGATAAACATACAAATGAAACCCAATACAGGTAGACTATTAACTCCAACACCACAATCTTGTATAAAAGATAATAGGACAAAACGTAAAGGATTGGTTAATGGGTGCTCGTCACCAATTTGCCAACAAGCTCAAGGGGTCTAGTCTTCTGGTAAAATCAATGTCACAAAATGGAAAGAAAATCAAACTGAAGACTTCCCAAAGGGTTTGGTATAGAATCGCCATGTCGGCAGTATCAGTTAGAGGCCAGTATGTGTATAAAATATTAAAGTTCTTGGATCCCGAGGCTAATTAACGGATTCATGCAGAATACCTTGGCGATATTTCCTATAACGATAACAATGTGTAAGTTAATACATTGCAAGTTTATCTGGATTTTTATCAGTTCATGGCATTTTTTAAAAAGCATTTCCGTAATACGAGGATGGCAAATGTCCCTAACAATAGGCTTTTTTGAGTAACATTCTATGTGATAACAAATGTTATATATTGTATAAAACATCACTCACATCACAATGTAAAATTACATAATAATGAAGTCTTTGTGGAAGGTTGATACATGTGATAAATACATTGTTAAATAAAACAGTGGCTTTTATTTTATGTATATAGGAATTAGTGACTAATTACAATTCAATGTAACAGTAGCAAATATTATTTTGTATTGTCAAGTTATTTAAAGACCTACGTACACATTAGAATTTTAAAATGTTATTTTTTTTCCTTACAATGACTAGACATGTATTATTTAGGATCAGCATTTGAGCACATCAGTCCCTTATAAATCTAATGACCAAAGTATTTACATGTTTAATCATTTATATAGAAATAAAAGGCAATGATCCAGTAAAAATGGAATTAAAAGTTAATCTTAAAATCTATTTACATAGCCTTCAAGTGTCTTTTATTGTAAATCGAATTTATTTTGTACTATTTGCTTAGACAAGGAATTTCATTAATGCCAGAATAATAGTTTGAAATTGGGTCAAACCCTATACGATATATATTAAACAAGCAAGATTTGACGGACAATTGTAAGATTACTATTGATGAAGAATTGTCATGGATTCATTCAACATGATGACCTTCGTTCATCGTTGATTATGCAAAATTGTCTACAATATGAGAATTCGAATATTAAATAAGAAAATGTAACACATACGTTACAATCACATGACGCAATACACAAGAGACTTGTACACGAAAAGCTCTAAATGAAAGACAAATGACAATAATAAACAACGAGAGGAACTCGGGATAGCTGGATTTGGTACTGTCACTATAGTTAAACCTTTATTATATCTCCCCGCCTCAGAGAGGTGGGAGATATATTGTTTTTACTCGTGGGTTCCGTCACAAAATTTGTGTTCGCTTGTTACACACACGATGTCCAAATTTTCAGGATATATCAGTTTCCATTTGAACTATGTCCATGTACTTTGATGTGTTAATTAGTCAAACTACTAAAGAGATATTTGCTAATTAAAATTGTTACTAAAAATAGTGTTTGTACTGATAACAGCCTAAACAGGTAAAATTTAAAAAAACAACAGACGAATAAAATCTAGTGAACAAACGAATGAAAGTTGTGTTGTGCACAGCTTAGTTAATTTATAAAAAAAAACATCGCTCTGATTACCTATTCTTTTTAGACTGCAGAATGTGTAAAATATCAATCACAATCTCTATCTAATTAAAATCCTTGGTCAAGGAAATAACATTGCTAAAATATAATGTTGTTACCGATGTCATTCCTCACATCTGTTTAGACTTAACTTTTAAGGCGATATAAACTTTTACATCGCTCTCAGACCAACAGCAGTAGGTGGAATTGTTTGTTGCGATAAAAAAAATTTATATCGATATAAAACGGACAGTGTAAACAGTTCCATTGGAATGAAGTCGGTATCAAAGCGGTGCAAACCTATAGTCTAAACGGGGTATAACAAATACAACGTGTAAGTGTCCTAATTTTAAAAAGTCTAATAAATTCTACTACAATTACAGACATTTGGAATATCGTCATACTCATATACAATGTATTCCTAACTTCCACTCATCATATTATGAGATTTCTTAAAAATTATCTGTGAGAGTGATCAGGTCGGGTAAATAATTTAATATTATAAGCATGACCCCTGGAACAAATTATGTCAGGATGGGGAGATATAGCATTCGTTTCGAATACATTCCTCTAGTTGTAATTTATTTTTCTTGAATTGATTTTTATGGTTTTTTTTTTTTTAAAAATTGGTAATCAATAGGAAATTTTGAAGTGTTTAATATTTCTATAGCCGATACAAATGCTTGCCATAATCGTTTTCCGACCCAAGTAAGGTCGAATATGTAACTTAATAATTAAAGTCAAAGTATATCATGCCGCCAATATGAGTCAAAATTATTGTCTATGAATGTGATTAAAGAGGGACAATATTACAATGGCACCAACTGCATAAAATGTTTAGAAGATTACGGCCTTTGGGAGGGGAAAGTTAGCATCTCTTGCCACCAGTCACTTGCCCTCACATCCTAATCATATCGATTAACATAGAGAACAAAGGAGATAATTGTAGCAATCAGGAAACAAAAGGGACCCATGGATGTATGCGAGTAATACTGCAATTCCGTAATAATTATCAAAGTCGTCAGAAAAAAAAGGAGAATTTGAATTTGGTTTTTAAACCAGTAATATCAAAGCCTTTGCATATGCAATTTAGAAGTTTGAAAAAATCTACATCTTAAAGATAAGAATACATGGAAATAGAATAAAATAGGCCACGATGTTGGAATAACTGTCCTAATATAAGCTTTGATATACATATAAGAAGATCCCTCGAAATCACAATGTGGGGACAACTTATTGTTTTTNGAGTTTACCTTCTACTGACTGGTATATTTCATCAGGATGGAGCATACCTTCTACTGACTGGTATATTTCATCAGGATGGAGCTTACCTTCTACTGACTGGTATATTTCATCAGGATGGAGATGACCTTCTACTGACTGGTATATTTAATCAGGATGGAGCTTACCTTCTACTGACTGGTATATTTCATCAGGATGGAGCTTACCTTCTACTGACTGATATATTTCATCAGGATGGAGCTTACCTTCTACTGACTGGTATATTTCATCATGATGGAGCTTACCTTCTACTGACTGGTATAT
>MJUU01057445.1:48014-59974 GCA_002080025.1 Modiolus philippinarum | reverse complement strand
CCTGAAAATCAAATGGTCCATGCCTTACAGACAGACGGACGGACAAGAGTATATTTAAATGCCCCATTAACATTCATTTGTAGTCATACAAATAACAATTTTTCAATAAGGCCCTATTAAGTTAATTTGTAGATTCTCATCCACCTGTACCAAAACATCTGGGGTGGGTGGGATGGTTTTAATTTTTAGTTTTTACTGATTTTCAGTAAAATTGATAGGAATTTAAAGAAAATTTATGTATAATTGAAAAAAAATTGAGCTTAGAAAAAATGGGGCGGGTGGGGATGTGAATCTATTAATTACTTTGATGTGGCCTAACATCAGGTATTTATTATCCTAAAAAATAATTTACTTAATACTAGAGTGAGGTCCGAATGATAATTGGGAAATAATAATGTTTTTATACAATTCTGTACATGCTGTACATTACTATGGTATGTTGCAACAGATATATAGCTGAAAATGTTGTAATCAATATTGACTTTTCTCATGGGTTTCATGATTACTTGATTATTAGGGGTTCTGTGAGAGATTATTTGATTACGGTGTTTTATTCAATGGTTATTTAGTTACCAGACCTTCTTCTTGATTATTTTATTACCATATTTGGTATAAATTTTATAAAGTTACCTATTTTCAGTAAATATTTATTAATGAATTGTATGATTTAATGTCGGGCATGCAGTTTATACAGTGACTTCTTAGTTAGAGCAAAAACACTGTCCCAAAAGCTGCTTCGTCAGGGATTTGTTCAGCCTTTGTTACTTTCAGCCCTTCAGAAATTCAATGGCCGTCACCATGACATCATTGACAGATATGACGTGTCTGTGTCCCAAATGAAAACGGACATTTTCAGCTAGATTTCACGGATTTGACATAATCGGATTTGACTCAACCCTGGATTGACTCACTGATAGTGTGACGGGTGCCGCTAGCGGAGCAGGACATGCTTACCCTTCCGGAGCACCTGATGTCACTCCCGGTTTTCATGGGAGTTCACACTATTAGTGCATTAGTTCTTAATGTTATCTTTTTATTTCCGTGCATTGTAGCTGTCTCACGTCCTTGTTTTGTCTTTGTTTTTATCTGTTACCGTTTTTGCCATGTCTTTGGACTTCGATTTTTGTAGTCATCGCTTCCCTTGTTCCTTCGGTATTCTACTACCGTTGTTTTAATGATTACTTGTTTCCAAATTCCCCCATTAGGATCATCAACATTGTAACCAGTCACTTCAAACAAAGGTAATAATGAAAAAGTACACTGTTTAAATAATGTCTGTCTGTCTGTCTGTGCGCCCAAAACTTTAACCTTGGCTATAACTTATGAACTATATAAGGTAGACTTTTGATACTTGGCAAGTGTATAGGTCTAGTGAAGAGGAACATTAATATGCAAATAATAGGTCAGGTCAAAGGTCAAGGTCACAGAGGTTAAAAAGGGGGTGACTTTGGATGTTTTCACATATTGGACTGTAGAATCCTTATTATTTATCGTATTGAGACAGGGTTTGTTTTATGTTATTGCTCATAAAATTGCGCAACTGGAGTATTCCGAAAGATTTGAGGTAGATTTTTTTTGTTTTTGAGAAACAAGAGGCCCAAAGGGGGACACATGGAAAAAAATGAATTTTTCATTTTTTTTGTCGGATCTTTATGCAGTATTTTCCTGTAAGTTTTCTTATAGCATGTTTAAAGAGATACTTTTAACAATTAAAACCATTTCAATAAACAAGAGGCCCAAAGGGGCTTCATCTGTTTCAGAATAAAGGGGTTAAATTGGGTGTTTTTATGGTAATAAACAACTTTTGAACTATGTAAGATAGACTTTTAATAATTGGCAAGTGTATAGGTCTTGTCAAGGGGAACATAAATATGCAAAAAATAGGTCAAAGGTCAAAGTCATAACGTCAAAAATGGGTAAAATTGGGTATTATTTTCATATATTTTACTGTAGAATCTGGGGGCATATGTAGTGTTTCACAAACATATCTTGCTTTTTCTTTTCCCAGGAATACAAGTGTACATGGACAGAAGGGGCAATGCACATAGAAGTTAACCATTACATAGTTATCAATAATTACAGGACAATAACATACCTTTGCATCTGAACTTTTTTGTGACAAGTTTTGTGGCAATTCTGCACTACTTCCACCAGTATTTGATTTGCGGGAAACAGATGTCTGTCCAAGTATAACAGAGTTCATTGTGTGACAGTATCCAAGGTATGTTGGGTTTGTATTTGCACCATTGTGTAATGTCCTCTGCTGGCAAAATATATTTTCTATCTCGTCGCTATTTACTCTGCTTGGAATTATAGATGCATTCGACATTTTCAATTTATACACACAGAGTTCCTGAAAACCTAATACTGCTGAGATAATATCCTGCCTAGTCTGGTGAGAAATTAAACCTTTCTCTGTATTTTTTTTATAGTATCGTTACTTTTAACACAGTTTTCCCATTGAACAAACCATGCCATGGTATGTTTATTTTGTTTCAAGCGATCGTCACTGATATCTGTTATAGGCCTAGAATCTCGAAAATTTTTTAAGAGAACACTAGTTGACTTAAGCAAGTCAATAGTGGCATCTAGTTTTGAACCATTACTGCCAAGACTACCTTGATATAATTCCATCAAATGTAACATATCACTATTAAGGATATCCTCGGCCAAATGATTTCTCATTTTGGCTTCTGAAGTCAAAAACAAATGCTCTTGCGTTAATTTATGATGTACTGGAAACCCATGGGATGATATATCCCATAAGTAAGCCTTTCTGAAATGGCTCCATTCAGTGTATTTGTCTCTAAACATTAAATGTCTCTTACATTGAGATTCAGTTCCACTTTTCAAAATGTTATTACGAATTTTTTTTTTAATACATGTGAGATGTCCATTATGAAAAATAACTTCGGATTGTCATAACAATAAATGTTTTTGAATGAACATGTAATGGGATTTTGAGAATTAAATTCAGGCAGCAAAACCTTGAACAAATCTCTGTTTGACTGTGCTCCATCAGTACTGACATACTGTATTTTGAAACCAAAATTTGATAGCATATTTACAGATTCCCACAATAACAGTAAAGTTCATGCCCTGATGCAGTAGTGGAGGGAAAGTGGGCAAAGGGAAACCGAAACCCTGTAAATCCCAGGAACAGAAGTTGCAGTGCATGAGTAGCAAGGGTATGCTGTGTTTTTTGTGATGATATTTGTTAAAAGACAATAGATTCTGGAGTGCACTCGGCAAAACCAATCAGTTGTATGTCGCCATCTCTTTTTTTTTTGAATTGTAAGTCTGGTTGAACGGACATCTCGTCAATTATTAGCCCACCTTCATACCCCTCTGGTAAGATGTTTTTTAATTGAGCCTCATTTCGCATCCAGTGAAGTATATCTGTGTTTATACCTGTCTCTTGGTGAATGTGGTTTTTATATCTTTGTAACAGTTTTTGCGAGGGAAGAATTAAAAATTTACTATTTCTCACATCTGCATAACCACGGGGGCTCCTACACCATAAGCTTAAGCATAAACTAACTATATCTCGGTCCCATCTTCTACCATTTGGATGTCTCTCATTTGCCATTTTTGTGATATTAAAAAACTTTTCATTTTATCATTACAATCTGGAAAAATTTTGTTAAGTATTTCTGACATGTCGGTATTGTCTGATTCACATAATGTAACTGTGTCAGCTTGGGTTTTACAACTACCACTACAGCACAAATTGTTGTTTTCATCGACAGAATTTTTTTCGTCACTTGATTTAATCTGTTCCGTAGTTTGTTTTGGTTTTGAATTTGCACATCTTTCTAATTTTTTACAATATGTACAGGTCAATGATACAGTATGTGAAGTTTTAAAAGGCAAAATCTGGGTACAATTGTCAGAACAAAAGCAAGTATCTGAAGAGTTTTCATCACTTAATTTGGATATATGCTCCTGAAAATATTTCCTATTCCTTTTGGATTCATCAATATGTTGTGCACCATTACAGAAACTTAGTTGTCGAACAATTTCAAACAATGTAGCGACATTGAAGAGTTCACTTAAACCCAGACTAACAGGTTCAACAGTTTTCCCTCTGACAAAAAATTTCCACAACTTATCCCTTTTAAGTTCAATTTCAATTATAATTTTGCTGCCATTTACAACATCACCAGTAAAATGGCCAAGTGTTATGGTGTCTATAAGCTTTGATAGCAAGAAAAAATCTCCAGGGATCAAAATAGTTATATCCTCAAAAGGAATATCGACCTCATTTCCTATTTTCCAAGTGATTCCATAATATCTCTGTGTTTTTTTTGTCCAGTCACTCTTGCAACGACCCTGTTGTACTTTTACATTTGTAAAACTTTCTTAATGAAATTTCCAACTGATAGACCAGACACAGGAAACTTGTATTTAGAGGAAATTTCAATCAGGTCAACATATTCACTGTCTGTTGAAGACTTTAAATTTTCTATTAACCAATTCATAAGCGAGAGGGCATTATTTTCACTCATTTTTGACTTTTCACCTATAACTGTGCGTTTTCAGTTTCATATGAAGCCGCCAAAATAATTCCCGGACTTTTTTTAGTAACCCTCGGCTATTTTCATGTATTTCAGGTTCATTTGGAACTCCTCGGCAACAGGAAAAGAGTTACCGTTCTTGCAAATATATACACGAAGAATCCGCAAGAGGTCGTACATATATCACTTCCGTCATTTTCAAAATGTGTACGGAAAACTGTGATCGCGAGTGATAATTCCATAAATAGTGAACATATATGTGCATGGATTTCATGGATACGTATATCCGCGAAGAGGATATTCAATTCTGAAAGGAGGGAGGCCGAAGAAAGTAAGAGTAGTAAGATGACATATTTTACAGGCGAGAACCAATTGGTACCTCAAGTTATCAAATCGAAAGTGACTTGCCTTCTCTCTATATAATATAATGCCGACCGGCATATATCCCAAATACTGTCTGTCACTATTTTTCCAAATGTATTTATGCCCAAACCTATACGAAAATGATAGTTTCACACAAAAAAAAATATATGAGGGAAAAAGGGGATGGGCACCCAAAGGGGTCCTGTCCACACGTTCCTGTGTTCTAATCTACGATTTATGATCTACCATGACTTCCAGACGTTTCGACCCCAAAACACTTCGGCCATTTGTAATTTCGGTCTTGTAATACCAAATAGGAAATTGAGAGTTTGGCATCATCAGTGTTAATGTACATCGTCAACAGCACAATATTAACAATTAAGGTACTTTCAAACGAAAACTGGCTATCATGATTGCATTACAATCAAATACATTGTGCTTTTATATATTTATTTTGAGGAATGTAAGTGGTATCATGTGAGCAATTATTGACTTTCGAACAGGGATCCAGTTTTGAACCCAAAGCTGTATTCAGTATTAAGAACTACAACTCCTACGATTGGTGGATAATAAAATTAAATGTTTTAAAATAAAATACTATGTCATGTTACAATTCGGTTTATAGGAAATCTGATTTCAACAATGTAACCCAGAGGTGATAATTTAACCTTTTATGGGATCTGGTCGACATAAAAATATTTTATTATTTTCAATATACACCTTTTTGAGCCTCAATTTACACCAAGAATCGCCGCATGACCCCCCATTTCTTATTTTGGAATTCGAAAGATCTGTATGAGTACTTGTCATTTTCAGGACCCCGGGATGAAAAAAAAAGCCTTCGTCTATTTTTAGTTTATCGCTAAACAGGGGAACCCCCTATAGAAAATGCATTGTAAATAATTGCGCACTTGTAACCTATAGCAAAAATGTGGTTTTCACGTTTTTCTACATTGTAATGTATTGAATGGTACTAAAACACTAAATTGCAAATAAATTTACAATTTTGACCGATTGAAAGATTGTGCATATCGTATTTCCGGATTTATAGTCTGTTTTTTCATGTATGGTAAAAATCACTAGAAAAGGGGGGTAGGCTTTGGTGAAAGTTGATAATTTTTAGTTTATAGAAGAAGATTGCGTATATGCCTGTTGTATCGCTTCAGAACAAATCAGAGAAGCTTTAGCAGTGTATTTTATATTTTTAAATGCATTTATTTATGAAAAAAAAATAGCATATTTTCAAAATTAATTTTTTGGTTAAAATCTCAAAATTTAGCTGCACTTGAAAACTTCACGTTTTGCCTAATATGGCAAATAGTAAGGCAAAAGTTTTTGGCTTGGTGTTCAGCATTGTAAGTGGCGTGTCATTGATTTTAGTCAAAGTGATAAGTATTTACGCTATTTCTATGGCTATAGTCTATTTCAAAAAAGCTCTTTTTGAGAAAACTGGCCAATTTATTATTTCAGCTTCCAAATATGGGTACACTATAATACAATTTAACGACTTTGGTACCAACATGGATGACCCTCTACTATCTGCATACGATCTTGGCTTCAATTTCATTTTCATTCAGTATCTTTAAGAATGACGCCGAAATATCTTCAAAATGAGAATTTTTTTTCTGCATTTTTTGGACAGGGGGTGACCTCTGCGAAATAAAGCTCAGAAAATCATAAGAGGTGACACATTAATGAAATGCCGTCAAAAATGATGTTGTTTGGTGTGTGGCTTGCTAAAAATGTAGGACATGTCACGTTTTGAGGTTTATAAATATATGCTATAGGTATCATGTGCGCAATTATTGACTTTCGAACAGGGATCCAGTTTTGAACCCAAAGCTGTTTTCAGTATTAAGCACTACAACTCCTACGATTGGTGGATAATAAAATTAAATGTTTTAAAATAAAATACTATGTCATGTTACAATTCGGTTTATAGCAAATCTACAATGTAACCCAGAGGTGATAATTTAACCTTTTATTGGATCTGGTCGACATAATTATTTTATTATTTTCAATATACCTCTTTTTGAGCCTCAATTTACACCAAGAATCGCCGCATGACCCGCATTTTTTATTTTGGAATTCGAAAGATCTGTATGAATACTTATCATTTTCAGGACCCCCGGGATGAAACAAAGCCTTCGTCTATTTTTAGTTTATCACTAAACAGGCCCCCCTATGGAAAATGCGTTGTAAATAATTGCGCACTTGTACCCTAGTGTACTTCGTAACTCAAATCGATAATGGCGGATAGAACTGATAAACAAAGACCGATAACTCCGTATTCAAAGTGCTGATAGTACTGTTGATAAGGACTTCATACTAAGGCATAAAAGTGTTAATGACCTTGAGTTTTTCCTTTTGTTTTGGCTTTCATGATATTTTGGTGATCTAATTGAACATATGCATTTTAGAATTTTAATTTCAATGCCTTGTTTGAATTCATTGTCCTGTGATTTTCTGTTATATTTATGGATCTTTTATATTTTGATATTTCAACAACAAATTGTATGTTTTAAAATATTCCAACAATGGTATGTGTCGTCTTGATCTACATTTCTGCCATGTGACATTACATTGCTTTGAGGTGTAACGATGCAAAGAATGTGTTTCATGTGAATGTACTTGATACTAAATTCAACATCCCTCACCTAAGGCATCTTGGATATGTTAAGAAAACATATTGAATAATAATAAAAAAATGCCTATACTTTATTTCAGGTAGCAATAACAAGTAATAACAAACAATATTAAGCACTATTAAGCACTAAGTCAAGCAAAGTTCATATCACACCAGATTTCAGTTAAATGAGGCACATAGTATTTAAGGTCAAGTTGAAGTAAATGACTGAAACCATGAATTTTTGAAATTTTTTGATATGAAATTTCTATTGTTAAGCAGATTCGAAATACAAAAAATAAAATTGGGGTAACCGATCTCGTTTTTTCACAATTCGTATTCAAAGTAAGGTACCAACGTGAAAGAAATCAACATGCAATTTATAGGGAAAATGCCAATTTTACGCTAATATTTGCACAAAAAATGACTGGGAAATTTTCCCCTAACCATGAATTTTTTTGAAAAATTGATATGTTAATGTTTAGATTAAGGGCTTTCAGAAAAGATTTTTTAAAATGGGGTAACCGGGTTCGTTTCACAGCAGTAATCTGTCGAATTAAGGAAACAATTTGGACAATAAGTAATTTTCTACGACGTCGAGTATGACGTCCAATGCTATACGAGATTGATTGATTGATTGATTGATGTTTTACGCCAACTTCAGCAATATTTCAGCTATATCGTGGCGAGAACTGTTAAGTATATTAACTAATTAGAATAGTTATATAGTAAAAATATCTATATAAAACCATATAGCTTTATACAAGTAAAAGAAATGTGTAAAATGTTAAAAACATAATTAAAGAAATTATGGTTTGACTAACAATATTAGAAATTAGAAACTAGTTTAAAATTGATCTTTTTAAATCTTACAAAATAAATTGATTGCTTTTAAAAATTGAACGATTTTGTCGCCAGCGACATTTGTAAATAGATCTTTAAGACAATCAGCTGAATAAAAATCACGCCTGATATCGGCAACATCTACACATTCAATTAAAACATGTTGAATTGTACGAGATTGAAACATTGTCCAAAAGACGTTAAATTGAGCGTATTGATGTATGCTTTTGGTAAATATGGAACAAACATCAAAACACTCAAACAAACTGGCTTTATATCCTCATGGTCCCGGTCATCAAATAATGGACAACGCATATCTTTGTTTTTCCGACATTCTCATTTATATATTTTCTGCATTCTACTTTTCAGCCGAAAATACGCGTATACGTTCGCATAACTATTTTGATTTACTATCCACCAAATTATATGATGCATACAGGCGGGGAAGTGGTTGAAATAGAACAATAGAAATTGAGCTCTCGTTTAAACGAGGTAGAAATGTTACCTTTTGGATTGTTTACCAGAGATGCATAAAAAAGTTTTTTCCAAAGAAAAAATACTAGTATTTTTCATTCCTGTATTTTAAATTTATATTAAAACAGCGTAGATTGTCGCAGGTGACCGTATAGATGCGCATACAATGCACAAATCGGCACAAAAGGTCAATTTGGTGTGTGTCTTTCAAAGTGGATCCCCAAAAAGGCCACCGTCTAATTTTCAACAAAATTTTTATACGTAATTCCAATATACCTTTTAATCCATGTGCAAATTTTTATGACCACCCTTTGTAGCGTTTATCCAGAATAAAAGTTCAAACACGATCGAATTATTATTTTTTTCAGGAATCAACTTTGTATAAAGACGAAACTGTCAACAAATCACCTTAAAAAAATACCAGATAGTATTAACACTTATATTACACTTGAAAACCTAATTAAGCCGTGTCCCAAAATCGTGAAATTTAATGAAGTGAATATACTAAAAATAATACATGCTCCTTTAATTGCCCCATATATTTATTTCACAGCGAGTACAAATCACTCGCCAGTTAAAAATATAACGAAAAGTCGATTTTCTCCCTACTTAGAATCTTGAAAAAGTGGATTCTGAAAAGGGTCATATGCAGAAATTAATTCTATATGGTTTATACGATGCATTATTATATGTTTAATAATACTCCTAAATTTTGTTTCCGCTCATGCCCTTTGAGGGTGTTCATTATCATACAGTTTTGACTATTAGATAAGAGTAGTGTAATAAATGAGAACCGAACTGTCAATCCAAAACGAATAATCCAAGGACAATGGCAACATCGGAAACAAAAAAGAAACAGAGACACAACAGGAGTACGGCACAGAAAATAGATACGAATTAATCAACGACTTAATTGTATATTTCTCATATATCTGTACTATACAGCGATTGTACTAGCATAAGATACATAGTATGTAAAATGTAAAAAATACGCAAATGTTAGAAATTTTATTTTCTCTTACCATGGATGGCTGTGTCCTCACACATCTTGTTTATATGAAGAGATGCCAGGTAAACAGATTTATACAGGGGACTGACAATTTTTGTGAACTACTTCCCCGCCTGCATATGGATGTTTTGATTATGTTTAATTTTTAATTTATTAAAAACTACTTGGAATTAAAAGACACAAATCTGGCCTTGTCGCGACTTGAACGGGCCTTTTTTATCAGCAGATCGGAAGTAGTTATCAGAACGGAGCATTTGTTGACTTTTGATCTCGAAATTCTGTCTCACTATGTAATCACATGCAAGAGGGAAAAAGAGTTGTTTTCAAAAGATAACCATTTTCTGAAATTGTACAGTTATCTAATGTCACGTATGTCTCCATCGTATGTAAGCACTGACCTTGCATGGAAATGGCTTTTGTCATTTTGAGAACTTTGGGTTTATTTGCCTTCAATCATGATTCCGATTTTCTGTGCATTTCGGAGTAATCTGTACTGATTAGTCATAAATTGTCGGAAAGGCCTTCTACAGAACAAAATTGGCGGTAATATTGGTATTTATTCAAAAAAAAAGAAAAAAAAACCGTTATTTTAACATATTTTTTAATGTTTTGTATGTGCAAAGAAATTTATAATTTATGTCAAATCTTGCGTAAATCTTTTGCTGAAAATAAAGCCAAGTCTGGCTGGATATAAGTAATCTGAATATTTTATTGCTAGAAAGAGTTGCAAAATTTTCTCAAAAATACATTTACACCTATAGTTGTCCAAGGTTTCCCGCAATAGTCTTCCGATAGTAAAGATACAGCACCATCGCGGACATTCCGCTCTTGAAACACTTTAAGGGTGTCCATAATCCATTCCCATTATTTCCGCTGCGATTTTTTTTATATCGCCTTGCAATACCGTTAAACGTTTTCAACATTTTTTTTTGAAAATAATTTAAACTATTAACAACAAACTGAATATTGAAAGAAAATTCACTAAATATTTCTGTTCCATACCATACGCGTATTTGGACCACCCGAGTATACGTTTCGGACTATATGCGTTTACTCAATATGGTCGCGTACGGTCCGACCTTATGCGTATACTCATAAATTTTGATCGATCCAGACAGTTTCGGTATGGTGACCGTTTGGGCATATCAAGAATTTCGTTTCAATTCGAAGACGTTTGAATGAAATATGTGTGGCACATTTACAGTAAGCATATTAAATACTTTAAAAAAAAATAAAGTTGAACTACATTAATCGGTTGATATTGTGAAATTACTGCACAACAAGCTTGTTCAGACGAAATCGTCAGTGGAGTTCAAGCCCGAAAAGAAAATGGAAAAGTAAACTTAGTAAAGCTAGAATAATGTCATAAAATAATAAAACAAATATAGTCTGGCAAGTATAAATGAACCAGTATACATCTATATTAATGTTTTCTTCCAAAAGATAAGTGCACGAGATCGATATTTCGATGAGATTGACTTCGTTGTGCGGGTCGCCATTTTGCCATTCTCTCGATAAAAATTGTCAAAATATGTCTAATGACCTAAGATACCAAATAACGATCACCTACCGTTGCCATCATGTACATTCTTTATCAATGTGAAGCAGACGGTTGTCTAACTAAATGATTGTATGACAAAAGCGTATTATATACTTTTCCTGGTTTTGTTCAAATTTTTTGATCACATCCAGTACAAAACCAACATTTTATTTAAAATATCAAAAAAGGTGCAATGCGAAATTATGACCATGGATATAATAATCTATGTTCTGACGAGCAGACTGCTCTACAAATACAAAATGATTGATTGATTGATTAGTTAGAGTTTAACGTCCAATGAGCAATATCTCAGCTATATCAGGACGAGAACAAGTTAATCAATTCAAAACAAATTGTAAGTAAAAGAAGAAAGAAATAAAGGTGGAAGGGACAACCGGGGCAACGACTTTTGATTGCCACTGGAAAAGGGGAGAAATGGGTAGGGGCAGGAAATTTAGCCTTCTATACGACACCCAGTGCGTCTGCTCTCTTTAGAGAAATAAAAATTGAAATAATATTAGCCGGGATAATAAGACACACCGACAGGTAAATTTTTGACAGATTGTTGTCCAACAAAACAACAAACCT
>MJUU01057445.1:7407-44137 GCA_002080025.1 Modiolus philippinarum | reverse complement strand
ATACTAGGTCCTATTTCTATATCCCGGGGTTCCCTCTGGGTCCTCTGTTAGGAAGACTTATACTCCAAGCTCAGAGGATGCTGCGGGCCTATTCATCAGCCGGGACCGCGCACGGCGCATCATAATTATAATTAACTAGATACAGAAAACTGGCGTTTTCGGAAGTGCCCCGCAAATTCAATCCTGAAACTTTGGGCAAAAGTCAATTTCAGGTAAGTGTGGATTCAAATTCTGTTTAACACACAAATGTGTTGATACAGTTATTTGCTGGACATAGCGATTTCTTGAAGTTTTACCAAACCCTATCATTTGTTAGCTAAAATCATTTAAGCCAATAAAAGTTAATAAATCTTATGATGAAAATTTGGTTAACAGTAAAAAGTCAAAGTATTGGCAAGCAGGAAACTTAAAAACCGCGTATACAATACAACTCATCATTTCCAAGCTTCAGACCAAATTTCAAATAATTCCCTCAAGTTAAAGTGAAGAAATCTGCGATGGAAAATTTGATTTATAGTAAAAAAATCAAAGTATCGGCAAACAGGAAGTGGGCGCCCGACAAAATTGACAATTGCTTACACAATGCAACTCATCATTTCCAAGCTTCAGAACAAATTTCAAATCATTCACTCAAGTGAAAGCCAAGAAATCTTTGGCGGAAAATTTGGTTTATAGTAAAAAATCAAAGTATTGGCAAACAGAAAGTGGATGTCCAACAAACTTGAAAATTGCTTACACAATACAACTCATCATTTCCAACCTTCAGACCAAATTTCAATTCATTCCCTCCGGAAGGAGCCAAAAAATCTGTGACGGGAAATTTGATTTATAGTAAAAAATCAAAGTATCGGCAAACAGGAAGTGGATGTCCGACAAACTTGAAAATTGCTTACACAATACAACTCATGATTTTCAAGCTTCAGACCAAATTTCAAATCATTCCCCTCCAGTAGGAGCCAAGAAATCTGTGACAGAAAAAAATGTTGACGGACAGACAGACAAAGTGAAAACTATAGGGCATCCGCATCTGAATGCGGGGCCCTAATAACAAAATACCGAAGTTACTATTAATTTATGTTCTGCATATGCGCATTTCGGTAACTTATGTCTCTTCAGTGCAGATAAAACCAATGAAATATATCACATATTTGATCAACATTATATATATATATATATATACAATTTTTATTACATTTTCCCCTTTTTATTGACTTTTATACTGTAAATATCATATCAATTTATATTTAAATTATAATATATCCAACATAATATATACTTTTGATACCTGTTGTAAAATATTCTCAAAATTGAAATTATATATGTATTATTTTGTCGCGAACAATTTTGATATGGTCGTGTTGTCCTTTTATATATTTTTTGTGTCATTCTTTTTTATACAGGGTATGGCAGTCGAAATAGACGAGGCAAAGTTTGGCAAACGAAAATATAATAGGGGAAGAGTAGTTGATGGAAATTGGGTATTGGGGGTATTTGCCGTGAAACCAAAGGTACTTTCCTGGGACAAGGAAACATTAATTCCTGTAATAGAAAAATACATTGAAAAATGCAGCACCATTATAACCGACTGTTGGGTTGCCTATAATTTTTTAGATAAACTCGGATACAAACATGAAACTGTTCACCATTCTGAAAATGTTGTTGATCCAACAAGTGGAGCATGCACCAATTTAATATAAAACAGGTGTTGGTGTGTAAAACGTCATCTACCAGCCACTCATACTCGGTTCAAAACGTTTAACATCTGATTGAATATATACTGAACAAAAAAAGAAACGCATGCTTTTCAAATTTTCATATTTATATGTAAATTTTATGCAATCGTTTAGTACTTGGGAGATAACTAACAAGGCACTAATGATAATGATTTACAAGGCATTTGAACAATTTTCGTTTACATTATACGCTCTGTTAACCAACCAGACAAAAACAGTTTTTGTATGATATTGCCTAAGCCACGTGACAAAAATGAAAAAAAAAGTTGGATACATGTTGGCTTCTAATATGTTTTTTAAACAGTTCACAAACCCATTTCATAATTCTTTAATATCAATATAAAAAATATGCCATAGCTCTCTGAAAATGAACGAATAAAAATTATATTCCTTCTTGCACATTTCCATATAGTGTCCATCCTTTGTGCAAAGTTTCATTAAATTCTTTATGTGGTTTAAGAGGAGTTGCGCTTACGACGTAACCCACACATAGGGAATCTAAGAAAATTCAAAGTCAAATTATCTCCCCTTCTTGGTTTCGGACAATAATTATATTCCTTCATGCACATCTCCATATAGTTTCCTTCCTTTGTGTAAAGTTTCATAAAAATCCTTAAAGTGGTTATAGTTTTCTTCCTTTGTGTAAAGTTTCATCAAAATCCTTAAAGTGGTTTAAGAGGAGTTGCACTTGCAAAAAGAATGGACAGACGGACAGACAGGGTGATTCCTATATACCCCAAACTTTGTTTGCGGGGGTATAATAATGTCGGACTAATGCAACTACCTTATGGCGTACCATTTTCTACAAAATATATTTCTGAATCTGTACTATTTATTTTGACATGCATAGTCCTATTACTTAGGAAGTTATATACCCATCCCAACATATTTCCTCTTATACCCATCGCTGCCATTTTATGGACAACAGCATGTTTCCATATCAGATCAAATGCACATTTAAAATCAATAAATACACCTACAGTAAAATGATTTTTGAGAAAAGATTTATGAATATCATTATCCGGTCTTATAACAAGAGCTGTCGCCGAATGGCAACCAAGTATACCCCCATCATTGAACCCTGGACCAAAAATTCATGTTTACACTACATTTTGTAATTAAGTCCACATTTCGTAAAACAAGAAGTACGCATCTGACAGGAGTCAAAATGGGACGTTCCTTACAACTAACCATATAGAGGCTGCATACCAATTTTGAAATCAATCCCCCTCGCAGAAGCCCAGAAAAATGTGACGAAAAATTGATGTTTTCACTACATTTCGTAACATAATCCACATTTCGTTAAACAGGAAGTACATATCCGACAGGACTCAAAACAGGACGTTCCTTACAACTAAACATATAGAGGCTGCATACAAATTTTGAAATCAATCTCCCTTGTAGAAGCCGAGAAAAATGCGACGAAAAATTCATGTTTTCACTACATTTCGTAACTAAGTCCACATTTTGTCAAACAGGAAGTACACATCCGACAGGACTCAAAATAGGACGTTCCTTACAACTAACCATATAGAGGCTGCATACCAATTTTGAAATCAATCCCTCTTGGAGAAGCTGAGACAAATGCGACGAGAAATTCATGTTTTTACTCCATTTCGCAACAAAGTCCACATTTCGTCAAACAAGAAGTACGCATCTGACAGGAGTCAAAATAGGACGTTCCTTACAATTAACCATATAGAGGCTGCAAACCAATTTTGAAATCAATCCCTCTTGTAGTTGCAGAAGCTGAGAAAAATGTGACGAAAAATTCATGTTTTCACTTCATTTCGTAACAAAGGTCACATTTCGTCAAGCAGGAAGTACACATCTGACAGGACTCAAAATGGGACGTTCCTTACAACTAACCATATAGAGGCTGCATACCAATTTTGAAATCAATCCCCCTCACAAGGCCAGAAAAATGTGACGAAAAATTGATGTTTTCACTACATTTCGTAACATAATCCACATTTCGTTAAACAGGAAGTACATATCCGACCGGACTCAAAACAGGACGTTCCTGACAACTAAACATATAGAGGCTGCATACAAATTTTGAAATCAATCTCCCTTCTAGAAGCCGAGAAAAATGCGACGAAAAATTCATGTTTTCACTACAATTNAATGGGTCCTATTTCTATATCCCGGGACCCTCGGGGTCAGCCTCCGTTTAGGAGGGGTCACACCCCGCAAGCCGGAGATACTGGGTCCTATTTCTATATCCCGGGGTTCCCTCGGGGTCCTCTGTTAGGATGGCTCATACTCCAAGCTCAGAGGATGCTGCGGGCCTATTCTTCAGCCGGGACCGCGCACGGCGGGACTCAAAATAGGACGTTCCTTACAACTAACCATATAGAGGCTGCATACCAATTTTGAAATCAATCCCTCTTGGAGAAGCTGAGAAAAATGCGACGAGAAATTCATGTTTTTACTCCATTTCGCAACAAAGTCAACATTTCGTCAAACAAGAAGTACACATCCGACAGGACTCAAAATAGTAAGTTCCTTACAACTAACCATATAGAGGCTGCATATCAATTTTGAAATCAATCCCTCTTGTAGAAGCTGAGAAAAATGCGATAAAAAATTCATGTTTTCACTACATTTTGTAACTAAGTCCACATTTCGTCAATCAGGAAGTACACATCCGAAAGGACTCAAAATAGGACGTTCCTTACAACTAACCATATAGAGGCTGCATACCAATTTTGAAATCAATCCCTCTTGTAGAAGCTGAGTAAAATGCGACGAAAAATTCATGTTTTCACTACATTTTGTAACTAAGTCCACATTTCGTCAAACAGGAAGTACACATTCGACAGGACTCAAAATAGGACGTTCCTTGCGACTACAATATAGAAGCTGCATACCAATTTTGAAATCAATCCCTCTTGTAGAAGCTGAGAAAAATGCGACGAAAATTTTTTCGGACGAACGGACGGACAAGGTGAATCCAGTATACCCCCTCTCTAGCGAGTGGGGGTATAATTTGTTCCATTGAATTTCTGTTTTTCCTGAACCCACTTTGGTTAGGAGTATACAGATTATTATATTCTAAGAACCAGCGTAGTCGGTTAACCATTTTCTCCATAATTTTCACAAAATTTGGACGTGAGGGCTATGGGTCTATATTACTGGGGATCATTAGGGTTTTTTCCAGATTTTAGACTAGGAATAATAGTCGAATGTTTCCATTCAGTTGGTAAAGTTTGTGTAAACAATATTTTATTTATGAATAACAATAAAATGCTTTAACATAGGATAACTAATTCTGTCTTTGCCGGGTGAAGTATCTGAAGTGTCACTAATAGCATCCTTGAATTCCAGTAAATTAAAAAGTACATTATATGTATTAGAGTTATCTTTAAAATATTGTAAAAGGGTGGGATATTCATCATTTTCAATTCCTGTCTTATGCTTTTGAAAATTTTTACTATAGTTTGTAGTTTTGCTAACATCAACATAATTTTTGATAAATAAATTTGCTTTTTCCTCTACTGTCTCAAACCGTCTATTGTTACAAAGAAGGGTTGGTATACTTGCATTTGGTATAAATTTACCCATGATTTTTTTAACGCAGTTCCATAATTCATGCAGAGTAGATTCATTATTTAAATTAGTGAAGAAACTCTCCCAGTAAATCTGTTGTAATTAAATTTTTAAAATATTTTTCTACACTCTCTTTCCCTTTGTACAACAAGAAATCCTCCCCATTTCCCAGTATGACGAGCTCGATTACGAGCTTTATTTCTGTTTGTAACAGCTTTAGTATACTCTGCGTCCCACCACGGGACACAGGGTTTACCATTACTTTTGTTTTTCTTTTTGACTGGAATACACTCTCCAGCTACTTGAAGTATTGTATCTGTAAGTGAAGCACAAGTCTTATCCACATCATCAAAGAACAGGTCTTCACCAAGTAATTGGTCACTTTTTCTGGTGAATGTATCCCAGTCAGGCCTTTAATGATTCCACTTATAACCACATTTTGAGTAATCAATATCTTTATTTGATATATTCATATTTATATTTACTACCATATGTAGTACTGGTATCTACAGACCACGAAATTGTGTTGGCTATATTAGCACTAGCAAAGTTCAAGTCAAAGGCAGATAATTCAAAACTATTAGGATCTTCTCAAATTCCAGTACCTTCATTTAATAGGACAATGTCATTAAATTCTAATGCAGAACTATGGTTTTTATACGACCGCAAAAAATTTTGAGGTCGTATATTGGTATGATACTGGCGGCGTCGTCGTCGGCGTCTGTGGACACTTCGTTTCCGTGCGATAACTTAAGTTCTAGTTGGGCAATCCTTTTGAAATTTTAACACAATGTTCCTTGGCACAAAAGGAAGGCTGGGATTGGTTTTGGGTATACTGGCCCCGCCCGTTTTTTAAGAAAAGGACCAAAAAGGGCCAAATTGGGTGTTTTCGTATATTGGGCTGTAGAATATTTATTATTTATCGGATTTTGATTGGGTTTCTTTCATTGTACTCCTGAGAAAATGTCAACGGATTTCATGTCGCATATACCGTTCATGAAATAAATGGGCCCAAAGGGGGCGAATCTCAAAAAAAATTATTTTTCTTATTTTTAGTCCGATTTTAATGCAGTTTTTTTTTGCAATGGATTTCTTATGTAAAGCTAACTAGTACAGCACCATCAAATTTTTGATAACTTTTTTCCTTTCCGAGTAATTAGGTTCCAAAGGGGGCCAAAATTGCAAATGAACAGATTACTTTAAATTTTTATTTTTTATCGGATTTCGATGGGATTTTTTTCTTTGAATTCCTTTTATTGTAAGCTCTCAGTAGTATGCTAACAGATTTGGCATATCTCTTAGCGTTTACGAGCTATAAGGGGTCAAAGGTACCAAAATTGCTTTTT
The DNA here is from genome assembly GCA_002080025.1 of Modiolus philippinarum. Lineage (NCBI taxonomy): Eukaryota > Metazoa > Mollusca > Bivalvia > Mytilida > Modiolidae > Modiolus > Modiolus philippinarum. The sequence continues at coordinate 37,506 of MJUU01057445.1, read as the reverse complement.
TTCAAAATATCTGAAATCTTTATTTTATAGGATTTTAATGGGATTTTTTTACTTCAGATTCCTCTTTGATGTAAGCTTTCAGTAGTTTGTCAGCAGTTTTTGTGTAACTCTTTCAGTTTTTCAAACTTTATTTAGTGCTTGCTATATGGTGTGAGGTTCCTCACTGTGTTGAAGACCACAGGGTGACCCCTAGATGTTTCGTTTTGGGTCGTTTTAACCTGGATATGGGATGTTGTCTCCTTGACATTTACCCCATTTCCTTTCTTTTTCATATTTATGGGATTTAAAGGTCTAATTTTTATGCTCCCCAGGCCTACTTTGTGTCCAGCTAATTACTGTGTCTAGCTCCCTATTATCTTCATCTAATTACGATATTAAGCTCTTTACTGTGTCCACATTCACTTTAAAATACACTTGTTCAAATTTCAGTTGTCGACATGCTGCGGTCGTATTATGCTGCGCTCGGCGTAGCCCTTTATTTATTTTTAGTCCGATTTTGATGCAGTTTTTTGCAGTGGATTCCTTATGAAAAATTAACATAGCGCTGAACCATTAGATTTTTGATAACTTGTTTCTTTTCCAAGCTATCAGGGGCCCAACGGGGCAAAAATTGCAAACATGCGGATTACCTAAAATTTTTATTTTTCATCCGATTTCAATGGTATTTTTTTCTTTAGATTCCTCTCATTGTAGGCTTTCAGTGTTATATCAACAGATTTCGCATAACTCTTACCGTTTCCGTTATTAGGGGGTCAAAGGGGCCATAATTGCAATTTTTAGAAATATGTAAAATCTTTATTTTACATCAGATTTTGATGGGATTTTTTTCTTTGGATTCCTCTCAATGTAATCTTTCAGTAGTATGTCAACTTATTTGATGTAGCTCTTACAATTTAAATGGATAAATTTTAAACAAGTTTCTAATTTCTAATATTGTTATTGTTAAACCAAAAATTACTATTATGTTTTTAACATTTTACACATGTTTTACTTGTATAAAGCTATATGGTTTTATATTAATATTTTATGTATTTATTAAAATTGTTCAATAAACCAAACAGTTCTCGCCACAATATAGCTGAAATATTGCTGAAGTTGGCGTAAAACATCAATCAATCAATCATTGTAAGCTTTCAGTAATATGGCAGTACATTTTGTGTTGCTCTTCNGTTTCCAAGCTATAATGGGTCAAAGGGGCCAAATTGCGATATTTCAAAATATGTGAAATCTTTATTATATTGGATTTCTCTTGATGGTAGTCAACAGAATTTCTTAGTTCTTACAATATCCTAGTAAGAAGGGATTAAAAGGGCTAATTTTTATTTTCACTAGTTTGTGTCCAATTAATTTATGTGTCAAGGTTCTTATTGTGTCCACATTCATTTTAGTTTACACTTGTTCAAATGTCAGTGTTCGACATGCTGCGCTCGGCGTAGCCCTTTATTACCTTCATATTCTGTGTGCTTGCCACCCCACAATGGGTGATGAGCATTAAAATCTCCACAAATGATAAATTTGCCAGACAAACCATTCAAAATACTGTTACACTCTTCTAAACTAGTAGAAGTTGCATCATCATATACATTGACAAAATTTAAGATGCTATCATTAACTTTGAGACTAATACTAGAAATTTCTTGATTACTGTCTACACTATGTTTTGTAAAAGATATATTTTTAACACATGAATAGCTGTTCTCCCCCCCCCCCCTGTTTATTTTCACGTATAGAGTAGTCAGCTATCCTTCAATACTAGGGTGGTCAGATTCCTTATGACGCCATGTTTCTTGAAAACGTATAACGTGTTTGGTAATTGATTTAAAAAAAGTAAAAAAAAACTAGCGGCGGAAAAAAGAATAATAATAAACACAAGAAATACAAAAAGGTCTTTCCGTCGGAAACGGGAAAGACCTTAATTATAAATAGACTAAGGGTCATATTTAAACATCAGGGGTTACCTTCAGAGCCTGTAAGTGGTTTCTAGGACTTGTTGAAAATCAACTTCCTAGTCAAAGCAATTTTTGACCATTTTATAGAGAAAACTTAATGCTGACTCTGCTAAACTAAACATTTCTTGGTTGCCACCGATATGCATTCTGAATGTTATAGAAGTCGGCATAGCCAGTAAGTCAGTATATTTCACAGTAACAGATCTTTTAAATGTTTTCTGAGTGTTAGACGACTCATGTCGGGCTGAAGATTTTGTTTTTACACTACTTTGCCGATTTGTTTTATTAGGTTTTTCTGTTTTTTGCTTTCATTTTTAATTTCAAGGGAAGCCTCTATATAAGTTATTTTTCTTTCTTTTACCTTTTTAATGAGTACTTGCCTTTCAATCCTTTTAGGACATAGTTTGTCATTTGACATGTGATCTCCTTTACAGTTGACACATTTTGGGGCAGAAGCCACACAATTTTTTATATCATGCCCTTCACCACACTTCAAACATATTACATTCTTTTTGCATTCATTGGCATAATGACCAAAACCCCTGGCATTTATAGCACTGCTTAGCTTTTGGGACAAAAAGCTTAACTTTATATCTCCTGAACCCTATTGTGACAAATGCAGGGAGTTCAGGAGTACTACAGTACAGTTTGATAGTTTTGGAGGGCATTCGCTGTCCATGATTTTTGTCATAATAGGTCAACCTTTGGATCTTAGTTACTTTGTAGAAATACAGAGTATCCAGTAGGTCTATTTCATCTAGATATACTGGGGTATTGAAAATGCAGCCTTGGGAAGTGATATTGGCAATTGGTGGGTCACACTTTATTCTGTACTCTCCCAATGTACACAAACCCTATAACTTATTGTATTTGGTAATGTCAACACATTCTACAGCTACTGAACCTGATTTGGTACTTGTAACATTTTTTGCTACACCAATAGTTTTGTACAGTTCTCTTTGGATTTTTAATGGATTTTCTTTTGCAAGTATTTCGTCTACTCCTTTTATTATAAGTACATGTTTTTGTACTGGTTTGATTGGCTTTGCATTCTGGACCTGGCTCATCCTAATTATGGGCCTAGGTCTCCGACGGACAGTTTCAGGGGTCTTTACAGCCGAGCTGTAAGAAGTTGGCATAACGTAGACAGGAGAGGAAACAATGCGCTTTCGTTTAGATTCGCGCTCCGAGTCCGCATCAACTGACAGTTCTTCCGCAACGTCCTCGTAGTCGGAATTACAAGGCTGAGAGGAGAGCTCTGAGCCACCCAAAGACTGCGTATCACATTCGTCATATGCCTTATTAATTAAATAATCCAGATATACATCTGCATTTTGATCCATTGTAAAGTAAATTTCCAAATACTAGTACAAATATTGTATTCAAAATGGCGGACAGTGAGGTGAACAAAGACAATGCAGGACTCACTGCCTGATCATTTTCTCTGTTAAACATAAACAGTGTGCATGTTATTAATATGCTAGGACAATTTTAGGAATTGGATTGTATATACTAATTTTTATTGTTAATCAAATGCAAATGTGCAATAGTGGGTCTTACCAACCGAGACAAAAAAACGTGCGTTATGATCAGGGACTAAAAACCCGAATGATTTTAATTGGCCGACCAATGAGCATCATGATGAATTGCAATTAAAAACCAATTTAAACTTTTCATTTACTCAAAATTCTTATTTCTTTTCATTCACCGTGGGTGTGAAAATTGAGCAATTGATGGCTTACCTGTTGAGCAATGTCACACCTGCCATGTTCCACGCCGGCTTGGGTATGGCTTACCTTGGACCAACGCTAGTCGACAAGTTGAGCAATGTCACACCTGCCACGTCTATTGTTACAATATGATGAAAGACTCCCGACTTAAACAACAGTTCAATGTAACAAGTCTTTAATTGATTTTTTTTTCAAAATGAAATTTTTTCACAAGGATAAAATAAAAAAAAAATTATATCATAATTTAATATGTTGGGATAAATAAACACTAGTGGAAAGAGTCTGTCAAAAAAAAATAAAAAAAGAATCTTATCTTTATAATTCTTTTGACAAATGTAAACTTAAAGGTACAAAGTTCATATAAACCAAATTTAGTTATACTCATGAATGGATTAAACTGTAACTTGGCCACAGAAGATCCCCTTAAAATACAAAAAGAGTTGTATTAGACTACAGGTGTAGTAAAAACCTCAAACTAACAAGAAAGGGAGGTATCATTATAGAATGCACAGACCAAAATCAATATCAGAATATCTTAAAACTGAAGGACTTGGGCAAATATAAAGTTAACTGTCAGGTACCTAAAAGTACTGTCACCTCTATTGGTTGTATTTACAAAGTACCTTCAGATTATGATGAGGAGACACAGGTTGACCAATTGAGTTATTACGGTGTGGTCAAAGCCCAACGATTATCAAAGTATGACGCGCGCGAAAGCAAACGAGTGCTTTCTGAAACGGTCAAGCTCACTTTCGAAAAACCAGAGTTGCTTAAGTTCATAAATATAGGTTTTCAAAGATTCTATGTAAAAGTTTGTTCCAAAGCCAATTCAGTGTTATAAATGTCAGACCTTTGGCCATGTGGTCAAGGACTGTAAAAGTGAACCAGTATGTTTGAAATGTGGGGAGGGGGGAGGAACATGTTGTGAAGGAATGTCAAGAAGACCAGAAAAACGTATCAATTGTAAGGGCAATCATCAAGCAAACATTAAAGAATGCCCAAAGAGAATAGAAAATCAAAGTCTTAAAAAAATGAATGTTAACAAAATACCAATGAGAGAGGCATCTGTGGAGGTAAAAAGGGAAAGTAAGATTAATAAACCAAAAGCCAAACCCCAACCCAACATACAACCCAATGTACCAGTAGTACAAGAAAACATAAAGATGACAATATTAGCTGTCAAGATGTAATTATAATCTTGTCCACAGTCCTATATAAAATAAGAACTACGAGGACAATTTCCTCGCACCAGACCAAATATTGAAATATTTGTTTAAAGTCATCTCATTAATGTTGACTAAAGATTTGGATTTTGACGAAAGTCTCCCTATACTCAAGGAGCTCGTCAACATTCCAACAATATTTTGAGTCCAATTTATACATACTTATGTAAATATGTATAGTATCTATTTTATTTTTTGTTTTATGATCGGGTTTAGTATATTACAATGGAATTCACGCAGTATTGGCAACTCATGTGGCATTTAAGCCAATCTGCCAATATACCAGATATCTTATGTTTCCAAGAAACAGAAACAACTTAACGGCTTAACACAATGTAAATTGCCCAAAAGTAATGAATTGCAAAAAACTGCGTCAGAATCGGACTAAAAATTAAAACGTTAAGATTTTAAAGATTTTCTCCCTTTTGAACCCCATCTATCTCATGAATGGTTTATGTGACGTGAATTCCATTGACATACTACATATTGGAAATTTTCCCCGGAGCACACTGAAAGAAACCCCCCTTCGAAACCCGATTTATAATAAATATTTTACAGCCAAACATATGAAAACACCTATTTTGCCCCCTTTTTTGAAAACCGGCAGGCCATAATAACCAAAACCAACCCCAGCCTTCCTGTTGTGCCAACACTGTGTTGAGATTTCATAAGGATTGATGTACTGGAACTTAAGTTTTTGACCAAAAACAAAAGTGTCTATAGAAGACGACAACGCCGGCGCCAGCGCCATACCATTATATGACCTCAAATTTTTTTGCGGTCGTTTAAAAAGTAGAGGTCAAGGAATTATAGGGGGGGGGAAAGAACTACACTCGACAGCCGATTCTGTCAAATCCGAAACAAAGTTTTGGTATCGAAGACAGATTTTAAATACTTTTTATGCCTTGGTATTCGGACATTTTGTTAAATCCGACACATGTTAATAATCCCGTAGTGCTTCAGATTAAACAGGTTCAACTTTATAACTTTAAGGTTCATTAAGGGACCTGAAGATGAACCCTTTAAACATATGGGTTATTTATATTGCATGTCACTCATGCCCACGCGAGCGATACGGGCTATTGAGAGTCTCTTGTTGATTTTCTGTACCATATCCTAGATCACCAAGTGAAATACAGTGCATAATATTATTGTGAACTATTTATTTTAAATTTTTAATCTGAAAGATTTATTGTATGCATATTGTTAAAAACAACAAAATACCAAAGTTACTTAAAATTTACTTTCTGCATTTATGATTTTTTTTTCAATTTAATTCTGTGTTTTAATAAGAAGTATTGAAGGTATGCGTATTTAGTTTTGATCTTGTTTTAAATCTTAATAAACATTTTCAAATTATGTTCTACTTTTGAGGTTGTAATTAATAAAATGAAAATGGCATAGTTCGCCACGATTAAAAAGTAAAAAAAAAGAAAATGTTATGAAGGGACACGGATGCCCCCGCCATATAGATATATCGGCAAACAGGAAGTATACGAGTGACGGGCTTAAAAAGGAGAGACACTGTACAATTCATCATACCAAATATCAAATCATTCAAACACAAGCCGAGAAATCCTTGACGAAAATTTCGGACGTACGTACAGACGTACGGACAAGGGTAAAACTTAATGCCCCCCGTCGCCTAACGGTTGGGGCATAAAAACACGAAAATATACAAATCAAATTAAGAAATATCAAAAAATGAGAAAAATAGGAAAGGAATACCCAACGTGTGGCATGAATGTTAAAAAACAGTCCATTTTATAATATTATTTATGTTTTGAAATTTAATATTTGCTTAGTACAGAAAACAAATGTTTTATGCTCGTTTTTGAATATGTTCAAGATTTGGCACGTTTTTACAGGTAATTTCTGTGACACGCCGTTAGGTCTGCCTTCTATCGTCATTTCCACCTTCTCCGTATTTCAACCCGACAGTCCTCTAGTCGAAGGCCGTTGACATTCATCCCTGCTTTCCAATATTTGTTATTTTCAGATGTTTATTTATTTTTCCTTATTTTTCTGATTTTTTTTTAATCGTGGCCAACTATACCATTTTTATTTTGTTCCATAGTTTATTTGTGGCCATTGCACAACATATATATTTTTATAATTAATAAAAGATTTAAGATTAATAAACAGTTTGAGTCACTCTAAACTTTTGGATTACTCTCTTTGTTCTTTATTATGTTACATTCAGTGCAACATTTTAGAATTTAGTATCTTGATAAAAAATTTTGCGGTAGTATTATGGTATGGCACTATCGTCTGCATCTTTGGACAGTATAACATTGGTTCTAGTGGATGGATTGTTCTGAAATTTTAGTATGAAGTTCCTAGGCACATTCTTAAGAAACGTTTTTATTTTCTAGTTCGTGGCACCAACCGTTTCTGTAACGGGGACTCAAAGGGGAAAAATGGGTAATTTTCATGTATTTGACTGTAGAATCTTTATCACTTTTCTTGGCACAGTCCCCTTGTTCGTGGCCTCACTCGTTGCAGAAAAAGGAGCCAAAAGGGGTTAAATTGGTGTATTCACGTATTTGACTGTAGATTATTTATCAGAATATAATTGGGTGTCTTTCAGTGAACTCCTTAGGAAAATTCCAATCAGTAGTATGCCAACGGATTTCATGTGGCATGTACCGTTCACGAGATGAATGGTTGCAAAAGGGCGAATTTAAAAAAAAAAAAAAAAAAAAAAAAAAAAAAAATTCCTTATGAAAAATTAACAAAGGCGCTGCACCATTAGGTTTTTTTATTTCCTTTCCGGGCTATGAGGGACCGAACGGGGCAAAAGTTGCAAATATGTAGATAACTTATTTTCTTTATTTTTCATCAGATTTTGAGGGGACTTTTTTTCTCTTGGATTCTAATCACTGTAAGCTTTCAGTGGTATGTCAATGGAAATTGTGTAGCTGTTACTGTTAACAATCTATAAGGGGTCAAATATATTGCAATTTTTAGATATATGCGAAATTTTTATTTTTCATCAGATTTTGATGCATTTTTTTGTCTTTGCATTTCTCTAATTGTAAACTTTCCCTGGTATGTCAAGAACTTTTGTGTAGCTCTTACTGTTTCCAAGCTATATTGGGTCAAAGGGGCCAAATTGCAATATTTCATGTGTGTGAAATCTTTAGGTTTTTTTTTTAATTTCAATCCGTCTTTAAGTTGGCGTTAAGCAAATCAATCTTTGGATTTCTTTTGATGTAAGCTTTTAGGTGGTAGTCAACAGATTTTGCTAAGCTCTTACTATTTCCGATCAATAAGGGAATGAAGATAAAATCAAATTATTTGAAAGACAAAAAAAAAAACAAAAAAAACCCAAAGATTTTCTTAAATGTGAACGAGATCAAATAAGCAGAAAATCTAGACTAAGAGCCAAAATTAGCAAAAGTTGGGTACTCCTGAGTTATTGTGCTAGAAATCTTACTTCATTGTGTGCTTGATATTTATGATATTGTTTCTGTTTATGGTATTGATGTTCCTTTAATCATGCCCAAATAGCAATATTTCAAACAAAATCATAAGCTTTTCCAATTTCTGATCAACAAAAGAATGCAGATAAAATCAAATCATTTGAGAAAAAATTCTTAAATGTGAACGAGATCAAATAAGCCAAAAATCTAGACTAAGAGCGAAAATTAGCAGAGTCAGAACTATGGACAAGTTGGGTAATCCTGAGTTATTGTTCTAGAACTCTAACTTGATATGTGTGCTTGATATCTATTATATTGTTTCTGTTTATGCTTTTGATGTTCCTTTAATCATGCCCAAATAGCAATATTTAGAAACAAAACACAAAGCAAAACACATAACAACAATACAAGGACAAAAAAAATCATTTATATGACAGTTTTTGAAAGGACATTTTCCAAAATGTTGTGTTTATAATTTTAAAAAGAGCGCAGCATGTCTACAAATGAAATATTAAGTTAGTATAACTCAAAAGTGAATGTGGACACAATTTAGAACTTGTAACTATTTGGACACAATAAGGAGCTTCAACGAGTAATTAGCTGGAAACAAACTAAGAAACAGCACTGATCCCTGAAAGCTCAGAAGCTGAACGATTTACGCTAAATCTGTAGACATACTACTGATAGCTTACATGAAGATGAATCAAAAGAAAAATTCCAATCGCGACTTGAATATTTTAAAAAATTACAATATCCACACTTTGAACCCTTATAGCTTGGAAACTGTAAGAGCTAAGAAAAATCTGTGGACAAACCACTGAAGGCTTACAAAAAGAGGAATCTAAAGAAGCAAGATTTGCGAGTGAAACACTACATGTGCCCCCCAACAACATTTTTTAGGCGTAATAACTTTGAAATTAGAATCTTAATATTTGGTTAGAGTCATCTTTCTTTACATACAAACATATAGAAATGGAAAATTCTTACCTCTATGACCTTGACCTTGGACCTAATCAAAGTTTTGGGGGAATATTTATGTTCTTCTTGACTAGCCTGTCAAGTATGATACATCTATCTTAAATAGTTCTAAAATTTTATATTATATATATATATATATATATATATAGCCAATGTTTCAGGTGCAGTGACAGACAGACAGATTTGACCCCTAAAAGAAAGTCTTTAGCTAAGCGCTGTGTTAATTTTTCATAAGGAATTTATTGCGGAAAACTGCCTCCAAATCGGACAAGATTTTTTTTTTTAGATTCGCCCCTTTTGGGCCCATTCATCTCATGACCGTTACATGTGACATGAAATCGGTCGACATATTCTGATCGGGAATTTCCGAAGGAGCACAATGAAAGAAACCCCCTCATAATCCGATAAATGTAATAAATTCTACAGCCAAATAAGTGAAAGAACGTTGATATCTGCTTTTCTGTCAAACCACACAAACAGTAATGTTGGATGGAGAGTAATCAGGCCTAGCACCTGCTACTTCTGGGATCCCACAAGGAACAGTCCTCGGCCAATCCTTTTCTTGGCATACATAAATTTCTGCCAGAGTATTTGAAACATAGTACACTAGGGCTGATCGCTGACGATAGCATCATCTATAAACGCAACCAATCCCAAAAGGATTGTGGTTACCTTCATTAAGATTTGAATGCCGCAGCACAGTGGGGAGCAGACTGGCTGGTGGCTTTCTGTCCAGTCAAATGTATAGTATTTTCAGTCACCATTCGCAAGAAATACCAATACATCTGTCATAATCATACTTTGGAATCGGTATCTGTGCAAAATATTTAGGCCTTACTCTTCAATCAGACATTAAATGGAACCAACACCATCAGCAATGCAAATTAAAGTCTTGGTTTCTGAAAATGTCATCAATTTTAGAATTAGAGAAATAAAATCTATCATTTGCAAGTCAAGGGTTAAACATATAAAAGTTCTCACTAAGCTTTTAATGTTAAACCCTTTCGACAGTAGAACTATGATAATCAAGTAAAAGAACACCCAATTTGCCCTTTTTAAGAACGAGAGAGCCACAATGGCCAAAACCGTCTACAGGCTTTAAGGAACATCGTATTAAAATATCATAAATATTGATAAACTCATACTTAAATTATTGACCAAAAACAAGTGTCTACAGACAACGATGCAGACTACAGCACCTTACCATTATACGACCTGAATTTTTTGCGATGGTATAGGCTTGTTCGCGAATCCAATCAGTGACGTCATAAAATCAATTTTGTGGTTGGCAAAATTGTATTTCAACAATTACTTGCAGTGTATAGCAATGGGACAGAATTTTATTTTTTAAATAACTTTTTACATACTAGTCCGATTTTGGATCTGTAAAATGCATAATAAACCTCGAGTTTTTCAATATTTTTCTACCGATTTACTTTTGAATAAAATCCTCTGAATAATTTGTAATGAGTATTTCAAATATTTGGAAATTGAGAAAAGTTTGAATGCTATCCAAATACGTGAATTAGATCAATTAAAATGATCAAAAATCGAAAATTTTTATATTTTGTGCAAAATGTCTACAATTCAGATGAAAAGAAATTATATTACCTTTAAAAACAATTTCATACTAGGTAATTGAAAATGACATTTTTATGACCCTTACTAATGCATACGATTGCTTGCCAACCAAAAGGGTCCACAGGTAAAATTTTCGATCTTGTGACGTCACGGCGAATAAGCCTATACTAAGTCAAACTTGGAAGTAGGATTAAAGGCTTAGACTTCTCTCGCAACCCAAAATTGCTGTCTTAGTTGTTGATTTTAAGAATAATCTTTACTATGCCAAACTTGATATGAAGAAAATTGACGGGTTTCCATGGAACACTTGTGTCGCCTGCACTACAGAAGAGCCATTTTTGGCCCAGTGAACCCTCAAATCTGTAAAATCAAGAGTTTAAGTATTAGGTGCACAATTACATCAAGTGATCAACATATTCTGAAAGGTTGGTTGGAATACAACTTGCAGTTTTGAAAGAGTTCCACATTAACAAACTCAAATAACAAATGAGCAATTTTGGCTCAGTGAACCTCTAATTTCTATTAAATAAAAATATAATGTATCAATCAGATGCACAACAAGATCCAGTGAACAACATATCCTGTAAGTTTGGTTTGAATCTGACTTAAAGTTGTGATGGAGTTGCGGATTTACAAACCAGATAATCAAATGAGCAATTTTGGCTCTGTGAACCTCTAAAATCTGTTAAACCTAAATTATAAGTATCAGGTGCACAACTACACCAGGTGAACAACAAATCCTGCAAGTTTGGTTGGAATCTGCCTTTTAGCTATGATGGAGTTAAGGATTAACAAATCAGAATAACAAATGAGTAATTTTGGCTCTGTGAACCTCTAAAATTTGTTAAATCAAAATTCTAAGTATCAGGTGCACATGTACACAAGGTGAAAGTTTGTTTAGAATAGGACTAACAGTTTTGAAGGAGTTGCGGATTCAATACGGACAGATACACAAATGAGCAATTTTGGCTCTGTGAACCTCTAAAATCTGAAAAATCAAAATTCTAAGTATCAGGTGCACATATATACCAGGTGAACAACAGATCCTGAAAGATTGGTTGGAATAGGACCAGCAGTTTTGAAGAGTTGCGGATTCAAATACCGACAGACTCACAAATGAGCAATTTTGGCTCCGATTTGGTTAGAATAGGACTAACAGTTTTGAAGGAGTTGCGGATTCAATGCGGAAAGACTCACAAATGAGCAATTTTGGCTCTGTGAACCTCTATAATCTGTAAAATCAAAATTCTAAGTATCAGGTGCACAACACATCCTTAAAGATTGGTTGGAATAGGAATAGCAGTTTTGAAGAGTTGCGGATTCAAATACCGACAGACTCACAAATGAGCAATTTTGGCTCCGATCTGGTTAGAATAGGACTAACAGTTTTGAAGGAGTTGCGGATTCAATACGGACAGACTCACAAGTGAGCAATTTTGGCTCTGTGAACCTCTAAAATCTGTAAAATCAAAATTCTAGGTATCAGGTGCACATATATACCAGGTGAACAACATATCCTGAAAGATTGGTTGGAATAGGACTAGCAGTTTTGAAGATACCGACAGACTCACAAATGAACAATTTTGGCTGCGATCTGTAAAATCCAAAAGCTAAGTATAAGGTGCACCTGTAAGTTTGGTTAGAATCGGACTGTTAATTTTGAAGGAGTTGTGGATTCAAAACCTACAGACGACGCAGGACGACGACGGATAGTATCCCTGTGTGTCGACTCTGCTTACAGCAGGCGACATCATATAAACCTTGTAGTGACACATAAAATATTTGAACAAATTTTCAGGTAAAATGTCTTTGTCGTTACATATTGTGTCAAATCATTGTAATACTGTCATTTGCCCTGTCGTGGGCCCTGATTTGGTCAAATAAAATATTCTATTCTATACATACTGGCGTATGTTTTGGCGTTGATTGTACGCACAAATGCACTGTATGTATAGTCTTATAAAAGAGGTGGTGGTGATTCTTGTGCCGTAAAGAGTTGTGCAAATAATTAAACGAATGGAAAATATCTTTATGTGATTTACATTGGCAAATACATGAGGATTGTGCTTGTTAGGTTCCCTTTAGATTACTTAGTATGCCCTGAAATGAAGAAATGAGGCTTCAGTGGACCAAGGCATTAAATACTGAAAAGAGTTTTTGTTTGTTCTGAACATTTCATAGACGGTGTGCCAACGGCAAGAAATCCCGTTCGTAAATTTAAATTGGGCTATGAAAGTGGCACTACACCCGGAAGACGTAAACTTCAAAGATAGGCACGGCACCTGAATCGGTTTTCAAGGGATTTGGCTACAGAGCTGCCGGGTGCGTCCCCATGTGGTGGAATGGGGGATGCTCTGTCTTTGCGGGGTAGTCAGGTCATAATACGGAAAGCCTGATCGCTAACCATTGTAGCCAAACTGTGTGGAGAAACACCACGATCTATGCAGTATAAAGACCCCTTCTATATTTCTCTACAGAGAGCAGACGCATTGGATGTCGTATAGAAGACTAAATTTCCTGCCCCTACCCATTTCTCCCCCTTTCCACTTCCACGTTTTAGTTTGCCAGTTTTCTGTAGTCAACAGGATGCGATGTATCAGTAATTAAACCTTGATTCCAAATATAACATGGAAACAGAAATGATTGGTTGAAGGAATGTATGAACTCTTGCATTCACATACATGTATAGTGGAAAGTATTGATAGCAAAAAAAAAGTCAAATCTGCATGCAATGCATCAATGTTTGCAGACAAATGAATACCCTAAACTTAAGTGTTACACTGACTCTTTGCAAATATATACTTGTATAGAATCTGCAATACGTTTTAATGCCATCAACTTGCATAAAATGAATCAAACATACCAATATGACTTTTCCTACAATGTAACTAAATCACCCTACTGGCGTCATTTCGATTCTTTCATCTTTGAACACAACTATGGTCTGCTAATGTTTGCCATTGCGACTTAGCAAATTTTGTTGTAGCTGTTTTCTTGCATCATAATCAGTTACGATGTAATTTCAAACATTATTGTTTATTATGGTTGAATCAACAGGGGGTTTTGTATTGTCCCAACACACAACTTTGACGACAGCTGTTCCATCAGCAAATCCTATTTCGGTGACAATTTCCTACACCATCCTTCATCTAGTTGTGTATTGCAACAGCTGCTGTTTTTCATCAGCATCTTTGAAACCAGAAATTGAAAATGTATTTACTTGAGCTTCAATATGACCTTTTGTATTTTAATTAAGACCTAAGAATTTAATCTTGTTTTTAGGAATTTTAATGTCTTACATTGTCATACAAGTATTGACTTTGAATTCAACTGAAATGCCCGAAAGCTTATTGCACATCTGCAGACAACTAAATGCTGAAATTCTATAACAAAATTAAATCAATAAATCCAAAAATGTAGGAAGACTCCCCGGGTCCTGAACCGGTTTTCAGGGGCTCCGGCTACAGACCTGACTCGAGCGTTCCCAGTTATTGGATAGGGGAATGCTCCGTCTTCGCGGGGTAGTCAGGTCATAATACGGAAAGCCTTCCAATTCCCCCTTCCTGTATACTTCAGGGAATTCGGTCTAGACGATAAAGTTTCTCTTCTGTTGGTCTTTGTTGACCTTAGGTCGGTCAATGTCGCTCTGTTCCTCCTCAACTGAGGAAATGTAGTGTCTAGACGAGTTACGGGATTTGGGTCTATACGCCCGCTGTCTACTACTACCATAACTTCCCTCCTCACCAGAAATTTCAGGAGAAAAATCTTGTCTTCTATATTTGCGTATCTTCCTTGCTCGTCCTGGAGTACTCCTATGTCTTGCTCGACTTGCTCTGGGGACGGGGTCGCCAAGAGAAGCATCTGATGTGTAGTCCGACGAGTCAGCACTGAAATGATCTGTGTAATCATGTCGACTCCTGTAACCTTAAGGTTTTGTACTAGTGTACGGTTGACCTGAGGGAGCAGGTGGTAGATTGTCCCTTGCTGATTGTTGAGCAATTACGGGCAATGGTATTTGCCCTGGTTGGTTGTACATTTGCAGTGGCTGTCCGTAATGCACAGGTTGTTGGTAACCAGTCTGATTAATTGGTAGTGGGGCCCCAACTAATGGTTGTTGATAAGGTATACCCTGCGGGTTTTGTACGGGTGGCTGGAAATTGATACCTTGTTGGTGTTGTTGAGCCCTGACTGGGTCAAATGGTTGTTGTCCCAGTGTGTCCTGATATACTGGTGTATGCCCTGTTGTTACATTGGCTGTCTGTTGTCGAGACATGTGAACTGGCGGTACTGCCGTTAGACCTGGTTTAGTGTCGGTTGGCAATTTTTGTGGCATATGTCCCCTAGACTGACTTATATTTTGTGTATTACCTTGAAGTAGTTGAAATGCTGAACTTCTGGGTTTAGAAATTGGTGCACTTGGTGGTGGCGATGGCAATTGCCATGCACTCTAAGTTGGCGATGGCAACTTCCTTGAAATTGGTGGCGATGGCAACTTTCTTGAAATTGGTGGCGATGGCAACTTTCTTGTGGTTATAGGCGGTGTTGGCAATATTCGCCTGGGGCGTTGTAGTTGCTGGGTTGGACTTACCCGGGGAAGGGTCGGTGAAATATCAGATTGACAGTTGGTTGACTTCAGCTGTTGTTGAGCTGTCTGCCCTACCCCATCATTGGTAGTTTGTTGCTGTTGTTGCCTAGCTTTTGCTTTGTCAATGCTAACAAACTGGTTTTGTTGCTGGCCTGCAGTACCACAAAATGACTGTGAAATTGCTTGATTCGACACATTCAACTGCTGTTCTTGGCGTTGACTTAGTTCAACATAGTGTTTTAGCACAGCCGCTGTAGGCTGAAATTGCTCAATTGTGCTGTCTTCATATCCAATAGAGCGATGACAGTCTTGTCTGATGGCTGATTTCAGCGCACTCATTTTAAAACGAGATTGGCTATCTGGTTTGATAGTCTGAAGTTGGTCGACCAGTGAACACTGTACATCCTCTGTTGTTTCTTTACCTGGTTGACTAGATCTGGCACTTGGTGGCGGTGACCACCAGCGCGAATTTTCTAAACTCGAGAAAACAGGTTTTTCTGGCAAACGGCTCTTATTTATGAGGGCACTCTCCTCATTACGTCTACTCTCTATGCGAGTCCTTTGCTCGGCTAGCCATTCTTTCATTTCAGCATGGAACCGTCTTAATCTTGCCAGTTCTTTCTGGGCTGCCTCCGCCGTATATGGCGTTGACTCGTATGTAGGGGTCCATATCCTGTCTGGACATCATCATTGTCTGCATCAGTGCTGGCTTCATATCTGGGTGTACGAGGACATGCTTGCCCAATATCTTGTTTAACCATATTTTGGTCTACTTGTAAGTCC
Source organism: Modiolus philippinarum (assembly GCA_002080025.1). Taxonomy (NCBI): domain Eukaryota; kingdom Metazoa; phylum Mollusca; class Bivalvia; order Mytilida; family Modiolidae; genus Modiolus; species Modiolus philippinarum. The sequence continues at coordinate 21,252 of MJUU01057445.1, read as the reverse complement.
TCAGCACTTTGTTGCCGGATGTCCAGATACCCCCTCCCTTGGTTCACATGGGGAAAATTCAATCATACCTAATAACACGGTCGAGACCCGACCTCTCATGTAAGGGAGCCCTTGAAAAATTTCGGGAGTAATTGTCACCCCTTTGTCCATCAATGCCATAATATTCTTGGCCGTGGCAAGGCCTACACCAGGTAAACATGTCAATATTTTCTCACTAACTGCGTTGATTTTCATCTTGTAGTCACTCATGATTATTTGAATCAAAATTCAATTCAACCAACAATTTCTCAATAAAATTGACTTCAATAGTTTCTATACACTTTATTAAATCAATAAAGACCAAAGAATAAACACAGTTCAACTCAATCTGTGAGTATTTTAAACTTTATTTAATCAACAAACTGTTCTGTCAGACTGTCATACACCAGAATGTGTATTCGCAATGTAAACAAATTCTCGGAAATCACTTCCGGTATTGATCTCAGCTATCTGACAATCACGCGAGATTTGAACTACAGTGCACGAAGTATAAAAACTTCATCCGAACACGAAAAATAATTTGACAATCCGACAAATAAATTGACAATTACGTACTGCACCAATAATAAATCAATTGACAATCCGAGACTCCAAATTTGACAAACCGAAACCGATTTGGAGTGCAAACACGAGTGGACTTGTCTACCACGACAGCGTGCAAGTCACGCTTGACTGCATCCAGTCCAAATTGGAACAACAATGGCGGGTATCTTCGTGAGCAAGCCCAAAATCCGTAACTACCACTATGGTAAAAATAGAGGGGGACGACGACTACCCCAAGTCCGCCTAAGGATACCCCGCGATCTAGCCCAGTCTGCTAACTATACTACGTGTATATGCCTTCCAATCTTGCGTTGTCTTCCTCTGGTGTTGTCACTTGCGTCTTACTGTTCCGGTCTAGTAGAACCACCGGGGCCTAACAGGAAGTGGAGAGCAATTCCACAACACCTATATTGAAGATGAAATTTGTAAAGAGCTCAATTTTATGACACAGATGAGAAAACGCGGACGTATGTCAAGTCAATTGCTGACTTGACCCTTGATGAGCTACTGCTCCTCATTTGATATTTGTTTTTCTTTTTTAAATCATTTATGCAAAAATTATATTCATCAGCTCGAGTATTTTGACTTTTGTCATAGTATACTTTTGTTATTTATTACTACTGGGCCGATGCCTCTGCTGGTGGACTGTTAGCCCCCGTGTATTCACCTACCCAGTAGTCAGTACTTCGGTGACCCGTAAACCGATTGTATTTTGCAATATCAAAATTTTGTTTACAACTAAGGAGTATCTCCCTCATGCAAAGCTCTTTCCCTAGCTGAATTTTGGTTTTTCTATTACATCCTCTTGGTTATTTGTACTCTATCAGCTTTAACATGTTTTTTAGTTTTTCATGACACGTAATTTGTCGAAATGCGCATATGCAGAAAATAAATTTTAAGTGAACTTCGGTACTGGGACACAGGTAAAATATCCTTGTCGCTCGATGTACCGGGTAGAATTTACTTTGTCGGTCCCCGTAAGTTAGAAATGTTAACAATCGACACTGTGGCATAATTTTGGGTCCGGGTCGACTACGGGTCCGGCCGGATACAATATGTTAACATTCTGTATCCGGCCTCCCACTATAATTTTGGGTCCGGGGGTCAGTTATTTTCTCGAAAATTAGATTTTTGCTTAAAAATCAATTTGACGAGATATTTGACTGTTTCAAAGAGGGGTTTCAATATTTTTAGTATCCTTAAAGAACCCGAAAAAGATTTCCCGAGCTTCAAAATAAAAAAACATAACTTTACTATCTTGTTTTATGATGTTTTCAAAAATTATTTAAAGTAATTTGATATCTTTCCACATTATTTTGATAATTTAATTAACTATTTCAATTTTAAACTAATCTAGTGCAAACTCGGTCCCAGGAAGGGAAATAACTCGTGTTTTTTTGTTATTTGTTTACATTTACCTGGGTGAACAGGTAATAATGATTGATTGATTGAATATTGTTTAACGTCTACTCAGCAATATTTCAGCTATATCAAGACGAGAACAAGTTTGTTAATAAATATTCACTTTGAGGTATGGAAAGGCTCATGGGACGGGAAATTCTGATTGCCACTGGAAAAGTAGGGTGAAATCGAAAAGGGCGGAGAATTTAGCCTTGTAGCCGATCACCTACGGACCACTTAAAAAAGGCTTGCTACAAGGGTTCTTTAACGTGCAGGAAGCGTGGCATTTCTTCCAACACGTGGACCTGAGTTCACATCCCATCCGAAAGATGGGTTGTGTATTTATTAATCCCGCACAACCACGGAATGGGTCCTATTTCTATATCCCGGGACCCTCGGGGTCAGCCCCCGTTTAGGAGGGGTCACACCCCGCAAGCCGGAGATACTAGGTCCTATTTCTATATCCCGGGGTTCCCTCGGGGTCCTCTGTTAGGAAGACTCATACTCCAAGCTCAGAGGATGCTGCGGGCCTATTCATAAGCCGGGACCGCGCACGGCGGCAGATTGGAACATAAACTTGATCATAATGGTTGGCTCACAAACAAGAATTCATCAAAATATATGTGTGTTGTAAAACCAAGAGAAAAAATGGTTTTTCGATTTTTTTAACCAGTGAGATGTGCGTACGTCCTTTTACTTTTCAAATTTTGATCATAAATTGAGACTCGGTTCAAGGGTTCAGAGCAAAAAGGGGCTATCTGCATTTTTCTCTGATTTTGACATTTTTATTGTAAGTTAATCAGAAGAAGTAAATCTTTAATGTTTAAAAATAACTTACATGTATGTAATCTCAAAAAGTTATTATGTTACAATTCAATAGGGTGCTATCTGCCTGATAGCACCTTTTTGCTCTAATGAAATTAGTTAGATGGGTTGTGTGCACAACCACGGAATGGGTCCTATTTCTATATTCCGGGACCCTCGGGGTCAGCCCCCGTTTAGGAGGGGTCACACCCCGCAAGCCGGAGATACTAGGTCCTATTTCTATATCCCGGGGTTCCCTCGGGGTCCTCTGTTAGGAAGACTCATACTCCAAGCTCAGAGGATGCTGCGGGCCTATTCATAAGCCGGGGCCGCGCACGGCGGCAATCCAAAATGAAATTTTATGATTGAAATTAATTCATTTCATTATTTTATTCATTCAAATGTATTTATTTATTTATTCATTGTTTATTTTAATTTTCTTTTGTTCTTTCTATTTTTTTTTATAATTAACTTATTGTAATTACCTTTATCATGTTTATTTTATTTATCTATTTATCTGTCTATTATTTACTTACCTATATATTAAAAATTGTTTGGGTAGATAATTCTCTGTTCTAGGCCCGGGGTCTCCGACCCTTTACATTGAAAATTTTATTTTTTACTACCACATCACAGTCTCTGATACAATCCCTTATTATGTCCCTTTTGCTTTCATATTCCCTCTCTCAGAAAAAACTTCTCGGTAGTTATATGAAATCAAAAGCACAAAATCACTCCACGTGAAAGTTGTATATCTAAAAAATGGCACCATGCATATTTTGTCATCTAGACTCAGAAATATAAAAGTTTTAATGCAAAGCATGTCCATGCAAAATTTCGTGGAGATATCTTCATAGGCTAAAAAGTTATGTTCGAAAAGCATGCCAAAAATGTCTGGAGTGCAACACTTTTTGTGACATTTTTTTACCATTAGTTTTTTACATATGAAATAGAAAATAATAATATATGTTTAAAAGTAAGACTTTTCACTTAATAGGAATTTAGAATCTGAATATTAGCAATTGGAGTCCCATGTCTGGAGTGCAACAGCAAAAATAGAAAAACTGCAAAGAAATAAATACTGTAAAAATTCTATCTATGAAAAATCACATATTTATATTGATTAATGTATAGAAATATCAATTCCATATGGAAAATATAATATTGAATATTTTTTATAACAACACCACCTCCTGATGGGTCATTAAATACATCCACCCTTGTTTGTCAGGAGTGCAACATTTGAAGTTTAATAAGTCCCTCTTTCCTGTATATTGATTTCTAATCCACTATTGTCCTTTGTTTCAGACAGCATTGATATAAAGATCATTCATCCAAGAATGGAACCTTTTTTCAGACACACACCTATAATTTAATTTAAAACAGTGTTTCTGTCGTCTGGAGTAAAACGGTATTCGTAGTTTATTAATGCTTATTTTTAATATATCAAAGGAAAATCTGAGCTTCAAATAATGATTATTTGAAAGAGAGCAACTATTTCAACAATTTTAAAGAACAATTGGGTCATTGTTTCAATTTCAGACTCTCTTTGTAGGCGAAATCACGTTCGTTTTTTAAAGAAATGCTCTATTTATTTTGACATGCCTATGACTACTACTGACTGATATTTTCAGGAAATTTACCAAAGTTGGAACCAGACTCAATATTCCAAAAGCTTATTACATATTTAGAGACTATATCCAACAATACTGCAACAAAATGAAAGCAAAAAATGTAGGAAGAGTTCGCGTCACACGCCACATGTGTCAAAAATCAAAATCCACATCTTGGGACCTTTGTCAAAATCGAAATCTGCATCTATATTAAAAATTGAAACATCCGAAAGTTTATTGCGCATCTACAGATTATATGCAACAAATCTACAACAAAATTAGATCCCTAAATCCAAAACTGTAGGAGGAGTTTGCGTCACATGTAACATATGTCATGATGGATATCTTGGGGCTCCTTGTGTGAATCAACACCGATATCAAAAATCCGAAAACTAATTTCAAATCTGCAGCATATGTGCAACAATTTTATTACAAAATTAAAACCCTAATTCCAAAAAAAGTAGGAGTAGTTCCTGTCACACCGTGATCGGGAGACAGAGGCGAAAACAATATCCCAGAACAGAAATCAGTGAAGATGAGAGGAGCGAATTGTAAACCTTGGCCAGCGAAGATGTTATTAAGGTTATCTGTTTACTCATATATGTTTTTATTGCTATTATTATATGACTTCATTTATGTGATCTTTTACTATATCAAACATGCCAGTAATGATACCATTTTTGTTGTGCTATTTTATACCTGGTAAGCTGGTTTAGAAGAGACGTGCAAGCGAAAACTTTTGATGTTTTGGTCTTGACAAAATTATTTTGTTCTTTTCACATTAGTCAGTAATATCTAGCGTTTATAAGTCTTTAATCTATTATTTTTGCCTCGGACCCAAAATGTTAACATTCTGTATCCGGCCGGATACATAAACTGGGCGGACCCAAACTTATACGGGCGGATACAGAATAATAGATACCCGGACCCAAAATGTTAATATTCTGTATCCAGCGGGATACGTAAATTGGGCGGACCCAGAATTATACGACAACGCGCACGTCTTATGAACTCTCTGACGTTGCTATGCATAATATTCTATTCTTGGACGGCATTTGCATTCGCTTCGATTTGCGATAGGGAGTTTATAATAGATCGCGCGGTTTTAAACAGGCCGGCGTTTGAGGCTTGAGAACCCGCGGAGCGTAAAGTAAAATATTTGACTTACCTTCATTTTTCCTGGATATCATCAAGTCTGTTATTCAGGTTATTAGTTATTCAGTTGTTAGTTATTCAGGTTATTATTAGTGTTTGTGATATCAAACTGGTATTCTAGGTTTTTTAGCAGGTTCTGGTTTTTCTTTTGGTAGGAGTGAGTCAGCAATTAATTCATTTTTGATGCTTTCAGGATTGAATACGTCTTTAACATGTTCTAGAAAAAGGATCTTCACAGTCCGACAAATATAATAGACTGATGCACTGTTGTGAAAAATAGCTGTCGTATAGTGTTTTCTGAGTACAGAATGTGGGTAAAGATTTTTTCAAAGCATGCCAGGTGGATTCTATTGTGTTAGTATGAGCACCCGAATCCGGATAAACGAAGTTTACCGGATGGTTGACAGTTAGGTGTTGAAATCCTTCTTTATCTAGAGAGTTGTAGGCTTTCCAACAGTCGCTAATTATTGTTGTACCCGGTTTTATGTGATCCTTAATTATAGATACAAGAGTATTTGCTGTTCTGTCGGCAACACAGGTGGAAAAACACTTCTTCTATTCACGTTCGATGCCACCAAATACCCATTCACCATCAACTTTTCTTCCTCGGTGGTATCTACGTTTTCCAAACTTACGCTCCTCTATTTCTACTGTCTTTCCCGGACCACCAACAACGTCGTCACTTCTTTTTTTCCAGTATATTAAGAATAATTATACCAGTAACAATAGTACGTTGGCAAATTTCAAGTTCTTGTATTACAAATTCTTGGTTGCACTTGTAAACGCAAAAAAATGTAATGTAAATTATTTGTTCCAGTGTCAAATTGTGATTTCGAACCACAATCCACGACGTAACGATATTTTTTGTTACATCTTGTTTGAGCATCTCCAAATATAATTATCTCAGCTGTATGAACTATCTTTTCTTAATCCAAAATGTCCTGCCTTACAAAAATTAGATTAAATGGCTCAAATTTAACAATAATTCTAACCCAATTAACCAATCAATCAAGTTTTCAGTTGAATAGCACTTTTTGACAAATCCTTCAACTTCAGTGGCATAATCAGCTGATTCCAACGTGCTTTTGTTTACATCCAACGGATATTTTTGGGATCGGAAGTGACGCTATGGGGTCAAAACTGATCACGTGACAAACTTACCTTGACGATGGAAATGGGTATATTTCTCCGACTAAGACAGATATTGTAGATTTAGTTTAAAAATGTTCATTTAAAACATTTTTAAATGCAATTTGACCCCAGGATCACGATTTACGTGCTCTTTTTGCCCAAAATTGCATCTTTTTCGGTTTTTTTTCTTTTTGGCGCGGCCGACTCCTATATAGAGGAATGTACCGATATTTCCCGCACTTTTTAGGGGGACCGCCGTAGTAAATTTGTTCCGATGTACCCTATAGTTACCCTAGAGAGAGTGTAAAGAAGACGAGGTGTTAGGTGATGTACAACAGTCAATATGTATTATTGCTCAAATCTGCACATGTCCTCTAAATATAAACTGTCATTTACTATCAGTGATGTTCATTTACTAGTAATACACTGTAATATGAGTGTTAACTTAACCATATCTGTTGATAGTTGATAAATTATCAGTACTTGTATTGTTATTTGAAAGTGAATGAAAGTAGCAATAGCGTAAAGCGGATATACCTCAAAATAAATAACTACCGACAAGTATGTGGCAAAAGTAATAAACAGTTCCTTCGGTATTCTACTGCCGTTGTTTCACCATTATAACAATATCTTGTATAAAAGAAGCAGCAATTTACTACACTTTNCTACTTTTCCAGTGGCAGTCAGAATTTCCCGTCCCATGGCCATTTCCATACCCCAAAGTGATTATTTATCAACAAACTTGTTCTCGTCTTGATATAGCTGAAATATTGCTGAGTAGACGTTAAACAATATTCAATCAATCAATCAATCATTTGGGTTAATACAGATTAGGGTATAGTAACGGATTCTATTATAGATAATGCCGGACATACGGGTATCGATTTTTTAGGAGGTGAAACATTGGGGAAAAAATCACAGAAAAGAAAGTCACAAATTTCACAGGAAAAAAGTCACAATTAAGACTTTATTCTATATTCATTATATTGCATGGAAAAATGTAAATGTAACAATGAAGGATAAACAGTGAAAATAAAAGTCATATTTATAGAAAAAAAAAATCAGATAATGCATTTGGTAATTTCGACAAAAATTGGACATTTTAATTTGATGAATGGCGTCTTAGCGTCCGGGCGTCAACTATTGGTTTCCGTTTGGTATCCCGCCGTGCGCGGTCCCGGCTTATGAATAGGCCCGCAGCATCCTCTGAGCTTGGAGTATGAGTCTTCCTAACAGAGGACCCCGAGGGAACCCCGGGATATAGAAATAGGACCTAGTATCTCCGGCTTGCGGGGTGTGACCCCTCCTAAACGGAGGCTGACTAAATACCCNACCCATCTTTCGGATGGGATGTAAACTCAGGTCCACGTGTTGGAAGAAACGCCACGCTTCCTGCACGTTAAAGAACCCTTGTAGCAAGCTCTTTTTGGGGTGGTCCGTAGGTGATCGGCTACAAGGCTAAATTCCCCGCCCTTGAATATTTCACCCTACTTTCCCAGTGGCAGTCAGAATTTTCCGTCCTATGACCCTTTCCATATTAACAAACTTGTTCTCGTCTTGATATAGCTGAAATATTGCTGAGTAGACGTTAAACAATATTCAATCAATCCGCATGGTTTCTTGAGAACCACATGTCATATCTAAATGAAACTTTGCACAGACATAAGTTATGAGTAGAGGAGGAACCCTATTGACTTTGAGGTTTGTGCAACAAAGCTCAAGGTCACAACTTCTAAATATAGAACAAAATTTGACATATCCGTTTCCACACAATACATCCAGCACAACATTACATATCAAAATGAAACTTAGCATAGACCTGAGTTATGATTAGAGGAGGAACCCTATCGATTTTGAGGTTTGAGTGACAAAGGTCAAGGTCACAACTTCAAAAAAATGAAACAAAAATTAAACATTTAAAAGAAGCCTTTGGTCTGTTTGGTAATTATCCGTGCTTTGTATTTGGTAATTTTGAGAAAGATTGGACATTTTGTATTTGTTTAAAACTTAAAGACAAATTTATCGTATCTTATTATTTATAATGAACGTTTTAGATGATAAAATTCTTGATTGCAATTTCATGCCATTTAACAACTAAACATAGACATAAATGACAACAATATTTATGTGACAACAAGAGTATGATTCCAAAGTAAATGCCCCCCCCACCAGGGAACCCCGGGGTATAGAAATAGGACCTAGTATCTCCGGCTTGCTGGTTATGACCCCTCCTAAACAGGACTGACCCCGAGGGAACCCCGGGATATAGAAATAGGACCCATTCCGTGGTTTTGCGGGATTAATAAATACACAACCCATCTTTCGGATGGGATGTAAACTCAGGTCCACGTGTTGGAAGAAATGCTAGGCTTCCAGCACGTTAAAGAACCCTTGTAGCAAGCTCTTTTTGAGTGGTCCGTAGGTGATCGGCTACAAGGCTAAATCCACTGCAGGATTTCACCCTACTTTTCCAGTGGTAGTCAGAATTACATACCCCAAAGTGATTATTTATTAACAAACTTGTTCTCGTCTTGATAAAGCTAACATATTGCTCAGTAGACGTTAAACAATATTTAATCAATCAATCAATTTAGTATAATATTAGTCTTTATACTGACCAATTCATTCAGATGTCAAACCTTTAATTTATGTTCAAGTAAAGGGATATAGAGTGAATGTACACGAGACAAAATCCCTATATATACTGCCGTATTGAACTTGAAATGACAAAATTCATCAATGTGTATTTTTGTCAAAAAATTATCAAAAATCAAAATGAAAATAGCATGCATATCTTTGATATATGCACATTAAACCTGCAAAATAAAATCTTTTCCTATTTTAGAGATGTAGGATGAATAATACGGACAAATGATGTACCCCTTAGTGATGAAAGACGGACGGAAGGACCAGTCTAAAACTATATACCCTCGGCAGCTTCGTTGCTTGGGGTATAAATATGCATACTTAAACAGCTTCACCTTTTTCAATGATGAATATTTACACCTTAAATTAATGAAGGGAAGATTACAGGAAACACTTACAATGGCCGAACATTACAATCATTTGTCACAATCAACCAGGGAACTGCACAAGAAAAACAATAAAATGACAAAAGACAAACATAGATAACGATAGGAAAGCCTTGATCCTTTTGTTAGGTAAAAACTATTTTTAAGCTTGATAATATACATTATCTAATGTAAAAAAAACCCTATATACTAGAGGCCTGAGGTGTGAAAAACCCAATTCATTTAAACCACCAAGGGTGAACATAAATGGCTTTACATTGAAAAAGTGTATAACGCAATTGATTACAAAAGTAAGAGTGAAATAACCCCATTGGTCAATTCTTATCTAGAGCTCTGAACAGTCTTAACTTTGCAAATTGCATTTTGACAGTTCATCTGAAAATTTAATCCATGCTGAACACTTGTTCTCAGTGAAAGGGTCTCCTATTACCAAGTGATTGATAAGACCAAATAACTGTCCATATATTGAAGGGTAGTCAAAATAAAAAATGTAGTAGACTGCTGCAAGCATAATTATTGAATCAAACACAATGCAGGTTTGAGCGAATGTTTTTCTAACATGTTTTCAGTGTTTTGCACACTGCAAAATTCAAAAAATGCATATTACAAAAATTAAAATAGTTTCGAAAAACCGTATCAAGCATGAAATTAAAAAAAAAAAGAATAATGGTAGTTTTGAAGGTTGAGACAGAAAATATCACCGTATCGCGGCGAGTCCGATAGGACCAGCTGTGATAGTAGTGGTATTTTCTGTCGAAACCTTCAAAACTACCATTATTATTTTTATCGGCAACATCGTAAGAGTCATGATGTCAATTTCATGACGTCATTGCCTGATATTTTCTTGCTCCAGGTCAGTACGGAGATACTGACAATATCAGTCAGTAAGATCAAAGATAAAATGTACATATTGCCGATAAAAAAAATATATACAAACAATGGAGTAAGAACAAAGACGACTACATAGAGGAGGGTTGAAGACAGTTGTCTAATACTCGGTTCTATAAAGAACTAGATTCCGACCCAACAGAATCTATTGCCGAAGAAATAAGAACTACCTTGGCAGATATGAATGAAAATGGACATATTGATGATGACACCTATCAATATTTGATTCCAGAGATATGTACACCCGGTAGATTTTATCTACTCCCCAAACTTCACAAGGAAGGTATTCCTGGTAGACCAATTGTATCAGCTAACGGTCATCCCACTGAAAAAATTTCTGAGTTTGTTGATTTTCACCTACGACCGCTTGTACACAAACTCCCTTCACATCTACAGGACACTACAGATTATCTCGGGAAAATAAACAACTTGATCCCCTTTCCAGAAAACACCATTTTGGCTACTATGGATGTATCGTCTTTATATACTAATATTCCAAAGGCTGAAGGTATACAAGCCTGTGAAAAAGCATGGAACTCTAGACAAGATAAAAATCCTCCAACTGAGTGCCTTGTCAAATAACTTACCCTTGTTCTGGAGAACAACAATTTTGTATTCAACGAGAAACATTATTTGCAAGTTAACGAAACAAGTATTGGAACCAAAATGGCACCATCATATGCAAACATTTTCATGGGAAACCTTGAACAAGATATCTTTTCTACAGCTCCATTCAAACCAATGTCTTGGTTGCGTTTCATTGGCGATATTGACATCAAATGGAATGGAACAAAGGAACAACTGGACCAATTTTTTCAACATTGTAACAATTTTCATCACTCCATCAAATTTACATTTGAGTCCTCAACAAAGAAGATCAGCTTTCTCGACACAACTACAACCATTGTCAACGGCAACATCAAAACCGATCTTCATACGAAGAAAACCGACAAGCATCAATTTTTATCTCCAAAAAGCTGTCACCCCAAACATTGTTCTCGCAGTATCCCTTATAGCCAGGCCATACGAGTCAAACAAATATGTTCGGAAGAACACCTGAAAAACCACCGTTTACAAGAACTAAAAAAGCACCTACTCAATAGGGGTTATAATGACAAAAATATCGACAGTGCTTTTGAAAAAGTGAACAATATTGACCGTAACTCTTCGCTTGTATACAAAGATAAGAGTAGTCAAAATAAAAGAACACCCCTTGTGGTAACTTACCACCCCAGTCTTCAAGTACTACCATCTATAATTCGTAAGAATTGGAGTTTGATCAAGAAAGATCCAAAGTTGAAAAAAACTTTTCCAGAATTACCAGTTATGGCTTATAGAAAACCAAAAAGCATACGAGACATCCTAGTAAAATCAAAAATAATGAATTAACCCAAAACACCAGGTGGTTACAATCCTTGAAAACGTAACAACTGTAAGTGCTGTATATCTGCAGTCATTGGCGATTCATTTAAAAGTAGTGTCACCAAAGAAACTTACAAAATTTTCTCACCTGTATCTTGCAAAACAAAAACTGCATCTATTTATTGACTTGTGGTTCATGCAGTTTACAATATGTTGGACAAACTACCACCTGTTTCAACATCAGGTTAAACAACCACCGTTTATTTCATAACAAAAAACGAAACTGTCCTGTCACGCGCCATCTCCAAACGACAGGACATACTTTTGAAGATATCAAAGTGCAGATCATTGAAGAAAACGATCAATGGGATGACTCAACAAGGTATTTGCCGGAAAATTTTTGGGTCCACCAGCTTTGTACTTAAGAACCAAACGGTCTTAACGAACGTGACCAAATGAAATTCAGCAGTAACAAAAAATAAACAGAATATTTTTTCAGCGGAAACAATTATGTTAACATCTTTTCACTATATATTTAGATCGTTAGCTTTTCTACGTCACAAAGAACGGAAATATCTGTGTCAATTTTCATTGTTAGTGTAATCAAATAACTAAATACCGAGGTTACTGTGAATTTACTTTCTTCATATGCGCATTTCGACAACTCAAAGCAACAAAGACTTTTTTTATCGCACATTCAAACATGTGAGTAGAGAAATAATCAGCCTGGCGAAGCCTGTGGAAAGGCGAAAATTTACTGTAAATTTAACATCAATTTACGTTTTAGTGTTGTTATAATTATTTTACACAGACACTTATATTATTCCTATTTTTATTTAATTGTATCAGCCTTCAGTTGGCAGATGTGACACTCAAATTAAACAAGGTTGTTGATGTTGCTATTTTTAGACCAACAAACAATGGATTAAGTATATATTTTGATAAATTCATCGAATGGCACTGCAAATAAGAAAGTTTTGATGTGTGTTTTTACAGTCGAGCCTTCATGAATCCCAAAAATATAGAAATGATGTTGCCAAAATGGCCTTGCAGTACATTTACCTAATTTCAGTATAAGTATGCGTTTATATATGTATTGTAGTCTCGTGAACATTTATTCAAATACTCTAATGTAATGTGAGAAAATCCGGGTAGGATTTTTTTATTTGAACAGAAAATGGCCCTTTAGATTCCCTTATTTACAAAATTATCTGTATTTCTTACAAATGAAAAGTTCAAGAGGTAACACATCAACTCCATATATTTTTTTCCATTACTGACCTGCCTTTTCCCCTGTCAGGAAGAAAGCACCATTTTGTTGTTAGGCTCTTTTCGAATTTGTATACCGATAAAATACATCTTGAACAATCACCTGTATATTTAGATTTTCCATCAATAGACATCTTGTGTAAGAATGTTGAATTAAACTTATTTTATTGCTCAATATTTCAAGCAATGAGATTGGGAGCAAGTTATTACGACGTTATATGAAGCCCTCTCCCTACTACATACAACATACAATAATAAGTGACAACAAATGTACAAGAAATATAACTTATGTTTAATTCAAAATATATAGAAGCACACACACGTGTAACAACTAAGGAAAGCGTTTACTGTGTTTAATTAAATCATGAACAGCATGAACAATATCTATATTCTGTTCCAGAGAATAGTTTTCATTTCCAAAAAGAATAACGTTTAATGAAACATCTCCTAAAATTCGGAGTACTAAAACAAATCACGTCGCATTTCATCATATAAGGAACCTGCCATAAAATATTGAAAGGAGTTTTCACATTTATAACCACACGTGCAGCTAGGATCGTCTCTTAAATTGAAACGAAACAGATCATAATTCAAAACACTATTATTAA
>MJUU01057444.1:20080-34075 GCA_002080025.1 Modiolus philippinarum | reverse complement strand
TTAATGGGACGGGAAATATTTTACACTCTTTAAAAGCAACCTTTTTCCTGTTCCGACATCATTTTCCTTTTCCCCGTGCATTTTTATTTTCGATGATCCGTTTCCCGCTCACTAAAAAGCTGTCCCACTTTCCATTTACAACAAAGTCAACCCCGCATCCCGGTTTAACCGCAGCGAGACTCTTTATAATTCGGTGTGAATATGGCGAGTTTTGAGAGTAATTTGCTCTTGACAAAAAAGAAATAGCGTAGTTTTCCCGAAAATCTTTTAAGCCATTTATAGAACAGAGATTTCTGTGCAAAAGCTAATTTCCTGCAAGGAAATAGTTTTTAATTCTGAACAGACACATTTTGTGTTAACATTTTGACAAAAACCGGAAAGTTCTGATAACTAATTACATTGATGGGAAATAAAATTGGGTTCTGGGTCCCGGATTTGCATTTTTTAAGGTTGGACCCGGTTTCCAACACAAGGGCTCCGGGATCCAATAATAGGGCTCCGGGATCAAGCACAAGGGATCAGGACTCCAATACTATGGTTCCGGGCTCGAACACAAGGGCTCCGGTTTCCAACATTAGAGCTCCAGGCTCCACTCACTGGGCTCCGGGCTTCAGATCTGGGCTCTCGGAGAACTGTTCATGTCAATAAATTGGTGGAATTTTGTGATTAAAGACGCGAATTAAGGCACATTTTCCACCTCATTACAAATAAATTAACAGGGAAACAAATATAGCAAATTTTGATAAAATTTATCCAAAATCTACTAATTGACCACTGAAGGCTGTAATATGACCCTTGCCATTGTAAACTTCTATAAACTAGCGTGGAAATCATAGAATGCCCAGTTTCCCTAGAGCTGTGTTCGAAAATTTAATGCATGTATACTGAACTTTCAAAATGTAAAATTTAAAAGAATACGATGTGTAAATTAACTGCCCATATTGCTTGCTCATTTCTGATTCACGTACAAATGATCAAGTGTCATAAACTTTGTTTTTTTTTACCTATCCAAGAAACCAATTTTTGTCAATCCTGTTTGAAAATCGTGATTTTCCGTGGTTAAAACATGCCTGTATTTAGGTATCCAAATGGGTATTTCCATTTCGAATTTGTGGCCTTAAAATAGGGGTTATCCGATTTTCCGAAGTTACAAATAGTCCCGAAAATCAAGTGGGTCTCGCCTTTCCCCTTTACTAAATCAGATTTTTTTCCATCACGGCTTAAAAACTTATGCTGTATGGGGCCCTTTCCCGAAATTCATCATTTTTTTNGGACTGAAAATCGTGATTTTCCGTGGTTAAAAACATGCCTGTATTTAGGTATCCAAATGGGTATTTCCATTTCGAATTTGTGGCCTTAAAATAGGGGTTATCCGATTTTCCGAAGTTACAAATGAGAAATCCAGTAGTCCCGAAAATCAAGTGGGTCTCGCCTTTCCCCTTTACTAAATTAGATTTTTTTCCATCACTGCTTAAAAACTTATGCTGTATGGGGCCCTTTCCCGAAATTCATCATTTTTTCTCAACTTTCCCGTTTCACGAGCTAGGGGAGATTTAACAAAGACTCTTAAAAACCCTGTTTCTCCATCCAAGATGTTTTTTCAGTGTTTCCCGCGTCACGCCCTAATTTTGGGCTAAGCGGTATTTTCAGTAAAGTATTATCGCTTCCAATCATGAACGATCCCCTTTAAGTTTCCCCCGCTTCACCCTCACTTATTTTATTTCACCGTCTTAAAAATGTCATTTTGTTTGCATCATACCAAAAATTGTCTTTGAAATGCATAATAATATATATGATGTCCCTATAACGTCCCGTTCGTGGACGAATCTGCTGATGGATGAAAAGCTGTCACAGAAACACTAGCGCCATCTGTTGTCATAATTCAATCATACGCGTTTTTTCCGCCACGTTTATTCTAAGCATACAAAGACAAAAGTTAAAAGATAAAATATAAAAGTTAAAGAATGATGCACAATGAATACTTACTTTGAACATTTCTCTTTCAAATTATAAAACATGAAATTTTTCGAAATTAACACGGTAGATATAATGTCGTGAAAGAAGAATTTAGAACTTAACGAACAAAGCATAGGAATGGGAACATTTAAAGAAAGAACATAAAATATAACAAATTGAGTTTTAGAAACAATAATATAAAATATAAAAACTGCATAAGTCGGGGTGAAATAGGAACATTTAAAGAAAGAATATAAAATATGATAAATTAATATCCTAGAATCTATAATATAAAATATAGAAAATGCAGAATTATGGATAAGGAAAGTGAAAACAATAAAAAGAGAAGATAAAATTTACAACATAGAATTTCTCTGGTGGCGGAAATCCCCCTCCATACTGATATTCATAAAACATTGTTCTAGTTTATCTTTTTGTTCCTGATCTAAGTCAGGGGAAGCTTTTTCAATTAAGCAATTAAGATGTTCAGGTAAACAACCGTTTTCAGTGTTTATTTGTGTTTCATCTTCTGAATTGATTGTATGTATTTCTGTGACTGGATCTTTTTCAATTAAGCAATTAAGATGTTCAGGTAAACAACCGTTTTCAGTGTTTATTTGTGTTTCATCTTCTGAATTGATTGTATGTATTTCTGTGACTGGATCTTTTTCAATTACCGGTAAGCAATTAAGATGTTCAGGTAAACAACCGTTTTCAGTGTTTATTTGTGTTTCATCTTCTGAATTCTGTGACTGGATCTAGTTTTCTTAACAAAGTTTCTTTTGTTAAACATACAGGGTGACTGGATAAGTTTACTGTATTTATTGAAACATGCCTATCATTTTCTTGACATAAAGTTCTTGCTATCAACAGTCCTCGTTTTTGTAAATCTTTTCTAGGTTCAAGCACAGAAGGTGTTGTTAATTTTTGACCAAAAATGTGTGCATTTACTGTTAACTCCGATTCAGGGGGAATCATTATATTTTCTG
The DNA here is from genome assembly GCA_002080025.1 of Modiolus philippinarum. Taxonomy (NCBI): domain Eukaryota; kingdom Metazoa; phylum Mollusca; class Bivalvia; order Mytilida; family Modiolidae; genus Modiolus; species Modiolus philippinarum. The sequence goes on along the minus strand of MJUU01057444.1, from coordinate 31,130 downwards.
CAAGTTTAATATGGGAACATGTGGCATACCCTAACTTATAAAGTTTAATTTTATGTCCTGCTACTATCATATGTGGCTTTGTAACAAACAAAGAAGCATCAAATCTTTCAAGAAAACCCATACCAAGGATTCCTGCTGTTTCATAAATTTCTGCCACAATGAACTCATGAACAAAAACTTTATTTGAAAGAGTAAATTTAGTTCAATTTTCCCATAAACTTTCATTTCTTCCCCGTCTACAGCAGTTAAGGTCGATTGAACCTTTTCTAGAAGATCTGTAGACAACCCTAACTTATCAAAAGAAAATTTTGACATCACTGTGGCTACTGACCCAGTATCTATCAAAATTGCAAAGTGCAGTTTTGAAATCTGGTTTTTGCGAATAAACAATTTTGCTTCATTGCATTTATTTGGATAACCGGCCATTTAATGTCTTTTTCGCTTCGGACTGATTCTTTGGCCGCAGAATCAGTCCTAATTATTTTTTTCATTGTCTTTTGGGTTCTCTGATTTAGGGATGTTTTGATTTTGATTCACGACTTTGATGTGATCTACAAAATCTGGCCAAATGCCCCTTTTTACCGCATATCCAACACTCAATTTGATTTCTATTTTGTCTGAATGAAGGACGAAAAGTGGTATTTTGTCTTTGGGGTTTTGTAAATTTATCTAAAGTATCAGCCATTTTTCCTATGCATTCATTAAATGATTTTATCATTTCATTTATTTCAGTGTTTTGCCTTGTTAGATTTATTTTGTCAGTAGATTCTTCCTTTGTAATTTTATTATCTTTATTGATGGCACCAACATTGAAAGTCTGATTATCATCCCTCTAGTTTTCGTGGCGGAACAATTTGCGCATTCGTAAATGCCTAATATTCTACCGCATAAGCGATCGCGGCCTCAAGCGTTTGAGAGTGAGCAAATTGTACATGTCTTTCCATTTCCGGGTTTGACAAACCTAAGATGAATTGGTTAATTACTTTTTGCTCTAAAACAACTCCATATTCGCCATCAGGATAAGCTAATCTAACTAAGCGGCGTAATGCATAGCCAAAATCTGGTAAAGTTTCATTTGATTTGCGTTTTCGAGCACGAAATTCGCATCTGTATGCTGTCACTCTTTCTCGCGGATTAAATCTCTGCGCTAATACATCCCGTAATGCGTAATAGTCATTAACTATGGAGGGGGATTTCCGCCACCAGAGAAATTCTATGTTGTAAAGAGTCTCGCTGCGGTTAAACCGGGATGCGGGGTTGACTTTGTTGTAAATGGAAAGCGGGACAGCTTTTTAGTGAGCGGGAAACGGATCATCGAAAATAAAAATGCACGGGGAAACGGAAAATGATGTCGGAACCGGAAAAAGGTTGCTTTTAAAGAGTGTAAAATATTTCCCGTCCCATTAATGCACCTGGTGACTATAAAATTCCCGTGTATTGACATTATTGAACGAAAATTTCAGGCTACCGGAATTTTAAACAGTTTTAAATAAAGATTGGTTGGCGAGACCAGTATGATTTTAGAGACGTCGGGATTTTCCATTTTTCAAATTCGGGAAATTAGATAACTCCAATTTGCAGATCACGAATTGAGAAAGAAAATACCTAGCCCTGCTAGACCAGGGGGTGGTTTGGGGGGGGGGGNGGGGGGGGTCGTGTCGTGTCGCCGATGTGTACCATACTATGCAATGTTGTATAACTAGATTCACACCACAAAGAGAACCCTATTAAGAGATTAAGTTGGTGCAATTTAACATGTAACCAGTGGGAAACTTCATACAGCCATGGCGAGCTTTCCCAAGCAAAGGGATCGCTTTTCCAATTATTCAGCGATTTCAACTAAATAAACTGCGTTATCAAGCTGATATACATTTGTCATAAACTTTCGAGGTGTCGTTTCTGTGGCAATTGTCATTCACACCAGCAGCTAAGAAGTCATGTGGAGATGGTATCCTCCTAAAGCCGGATTAAAATTAGCAAAGGTGGACTGGTCAATATTATGTTGAAAAGAAAATAAGCGATGTTTTATACAAAATAAAGTAATTGCCTGATTCTAACTTTTTAGTTGTCCATGTGGATCATTTAAAACCTTACACAGGTCGAAGAATACCAAATGGCTGGGAACAAGATAATGTCTCAGAATTGACCCCTGATTATGAAGAGTTACCAGATGGAAACTTACTTGATGATTCTGATGAGTTAAATATTTTTGACGACTCACAGAGTTCTATTGAAGTACAAAACTTTGATACTCCAGAAGCGAGGGACGATACATCACCCTTATTTTTGATAAGATTTTTGTGCCCTATATATGATTTAATTAAAGATACAGTCAGAGATAAAGCCCAAACACCAGTCTTATTTCACTTTCACTAGCAAAAAGATTGAAAATTGGTGGTAGGAATAAATCTAGTACTATTATCCAATATAATTCTATTCTTTTGAGATGAGTTTATGTAATAAAGTGTCAAAATTGTTATTGTAAAGATGGCTATGGCTGATTTTGCTTTTGAGAAATAAAGTATAATTTTTGTCCTGTAGTAGGGATGTGATAATTTAATTGTATTTCCGAAGTTATAGTAGGGATATGATAATTATTCATATTTCCGAAAGTTAAAATCCATAGACAAAAAAAGAGATAAAATGTGTTCAATCATGAAGTAGTTCGTGTATTTTTTTTATGTACACTAATATTTTAAACCTATAGTGGCCAATATAGGTATTTTTGATTGTCGAATTTAGATTTTTGTATAGGTTTTCCGAATTAAGTAGGGTTCCTAGTCTAGATTCAATATACAGTGCTAGAAATAATATACATACCAAAACTTCCGACAACGAGTAGGGGTATTTGGTCTAGCGGTTGTTTTATTCGATGTTGGCGTACATATAAAAAAAATAACACATGTGAGACATGTAACATTTTTAAAGTTTATACTTGGAAAAAATATAGTACCGGTAATGAACAATGGATAATGAACAACACAAACATGTTATAGTTATTTTATTTTAGAAACAGTAAATGTACAGTCATGGCCGAGATGGAAATTATGTTGCTTCTTATGAAACGATGAGTTAAGATTATAATATGAGACAACCGCGGCCTGGAGATGGCATGTCGTGCGTATTTGTCGTTGGTGCTCCTAACACCGGTTAGACAACATTGGAAAAAGCCAAAACATAGAGTAATCAAAACTTTACATTGATACACAAAGATTGCTTCCGAGAATACAAAAAAAAATCATCTACCATTCTAAATTATGTATTGTGTACTTTTACAGTATAAAAATTAGATTAGTTATATATTACAGAATGAGTGATAACAGTGTGAAGATGAAAAGATGTTTAAATGTGAACTCTAGAACTTTAGGGATAGACAGGTGTTAAAATTGGTGCTTAAAATGTTTTTACTTTTTGATATATTTTACAATTATTAATTTGTTCGTGATCATTACTTGATATTTTTTTCCCTAAGAACAAATTAATTTAAAAAAAATAATTTTGTTCTGAGGGGGGAGGAATGTGGCAGGGTTGCTTTTTAGTATAAAAAAATATTATCTCCCCTTTAAAATCTGTGTTTGGGAAAATGCAATTTTATTACATGTGTTTCAATACCAGAATGTGAATTAAACTTATTTTGTGGTTGTATTAAACTAACTGGTTTGAATTTTAATCTTATTTTTGTATATATTGTTGAAAATAGTTAAATTTGTGTAATTTTAAACTTGAGTTCATACTCAATGAACCTTAATTTATTTTTAGTAGAAGTCTCTGATTGAACTTCCGTTGATTGTCGTATATGTTATGTGTTTTTGAGGTATAATACGTCCAAGCGGAGCAAATATAGCTCCTATCCCAGTCGTATAGTTCTAATTCCAATCATATAGGAAAGCTTGTTAATGCTACAAATGGAACAATAATAGTTCCTTTTCCATTTGATTATGAGAAGTTAATTTATAGTTTGGAGAAGTTTTCGTTTTGGAATTTTGATTTTAAATTCCTTATTTTCAGTACGTTTTGTTAACTTTTATTTTTTGATCTTTTAAACTTTTTGTAAATATTTGAATCCATAGTCAGTCCATCATCATGTAGGAAGAGTATCAAAAAGATATCTTGACATATCCACCACAGTGTGTTCTTGGGGACATTGATATTGCAATTTTGCCAGTATCGCCCTCCGCCTGCCACATATTAATAGAATTTTTGTCATAAAACTTTACTCATTTTTCTAACACTTTACAACACATTTGCATTTACACTTGTTTATATATTTGTTAATTAAATCTATAAAACTTATTAAATAGTTGTGTTTTACTGCTAACTACTTATATGACTCAGAGCCCAGTGGTACGAACTCGTCTGATGAGCCAGGATATATAGACTCTATTTGCCTCACTGAGCAGTTCGTCGTTCCATTGAGATATTGAGCTATTTGGACTCACTTGCCTCACTAGGCAGATCGTCGTTAGTTTGAATTTCATAAAAGGTTTGAGCCAAATAGACTACTAAGCCTCACTTAGCGAACGTCGTACAATTTTGTGGTCTCTTTGAAGGTTTTGGTGGCTAAATCAGACATTTCAGTAAACTCGAGGGAACGGTAACACACAGACACCGGACCCTCCTGTTACACAATTAATTTACTGAGCCATGACATTTTCAATGAATAACAGAAGGATTGGATATGTGGTACCTTTAAACCACCATCTCCAAAGTCATTTATCATAACAGTTTTCCTAATCTTATCAGGTTTATTATCCCATATAAATTTGTAGAAAATATCCTGTAATTCTTTAAAGATAGAGTCTGGAGGGTTTGGCAGAACTGTCAAACATTGAACCAAAAGTGGTAATGCTAATGTTTTTATGACTGTCACTTTACCTATATATGATAAGTCTCTATATCCCCATACATTCAACAAATTCCTAACTTTTGCAGTCTTGTCTATGAAATTACACAAAGTCTTGTCATTATCATATAAATTAACATTAATTCCCAATGATTTAAATTTTCCTGAATTGTTCCAGAAGAGTTTTTTGTCAGGTAAAAGACATTCATTAGAACCCAATTTTTAACCAAACCATATTGCTTCTGTTTTTTCCAAGTTTACTTTCAATCCAGCACATTCAGAGAAACGATCAAATATAAACAAAGCACTTTCAAGAGATTTTGGATCATCATCTAGTGTCATAGACGAGTTATCTGCATATTGACTTAAGAGGTATTCGGAGTCATTTATTTTTATTCCACCAATATTTGGATCATTCTTGAGTGATGAACTAAGAAGCTCAAGAACGAGAATAAATAAATAAGGAGATAATGGACCTCCTTGTCGAAACCCCCCTCTCCAAAGAGAAGAAGGTGGACAAGTGACCATTATTGCCAACTGTACTTGTAATATCGCAGTACAAGCATTGGACCCATTTACATAATGTTGGCCCGAAACCGTAAAAATTTAAAGTTTTTTCAATAAAAGACCACTCAACCATATCAAAAACTTTTTCAAAATCTATCCGAAAGTAAAAGTCCAGGGATTTCATCCTCTTCTTATTTTTCAATTTAATCTATTATAATTCTGATACATTCACCTATGTATCGCCCTTTTAAAACCCTTTTGGGTGTGGCTAATTATATTTTGAAGAACGGGTTTTAATCTATTTGCTATACATGATGATGCTAATTTTACATCAACACATAGAAGTGTTATTGGACTCTAGTTCTTCATGAATTTTCTATCCCTCCCCTCTTTTGGTAAACATGTTATCATGCCTTGACGTTGGCTAATTGAAAATTTACCCTTGTCCAAACTTTCATTTAGACTATTCAAGAAAAAATACTTTATATAATTCCAGAAAAAATTATAAAACTCTGATGTGAAGCCATCTATTCCAGGAGATTTGAAATTTTTCATATTTTTTAAAGCTTGATGACACTCCTGCATTGTTATTTTCCCTTCACATGATGCTATCTCCTCATCTGAGGGTTTCACAATGTAAGGGTTGTCATTATAAAAAAACAAAAATTATGTACATCTTCCAGTTTCGGAGACGAACTAGTGTACAACTTTTTATAAAAGTTCTTTTGTTCATCCAGAATAAATTTTGGATCAGTTATTTCTTTACCATTTTCATCAATCAATTTCAAAATAACTTTTTCAGTATAATGTTTTTTCTCCAAATTACAAAAATACCTAGAGCTTCTTTCACCTTCGGCATGCCATTTTGCTTTTGCCCTAGTAATAATTCCATTTATTTTTTCTTCTCTAATTATTTTAATTTTCTTTTCTATTCGGTCAATTTCTTCCAATAATTCAGCAGTTTCATCCATACTACATATATTTTCAGCCATAGTTTCATTCAGTAAAGATAATTCTACAAATAGTTCCTTTTCTTGTGTATCCTTTTGTTTTTTAAGCCATGCACTATATGATATAGTTGCCCCCCTTATTTTCATTTTCATTGTCTCCCACAATAGATGGCTATCAACAGAATACTCTTTTTCAGGATCATCAAAATTTATATTGTGATCCACTTCATATTCTTAAATTAAGTCTTTTATCACCTCTTTAATCTTATTAACAATATCCACATCATGTAGTAAACTATTGTTAAATTTCCAAGTCCCTGGGCCTCTACTACAATTTATAAATTGAAGTTTTAAACTAACTGGTGAATGATCTGACCTATAACTAACTCCAATATTTGTCGATAATACAGATGACTCGATGTCTGATGTGACCAAAAAATAATCCAATCGGCTTTTGTTTTCTATTTGGACCTCGCCAAGTAAAGTGTCTAATTTTTTGGTACTTCTCTCTCCAAATATCGGTCAAATCCAGGGTTTCCTTCATCTCTAAAATTTTCAATTGTGACTTTGGATTATTTTTCATTGAATAATTGATAGTATCAATTTCATAATTTTGGACGACATTCCAGTCACCAACTAATATGAGAGAAGTATTATCCAAAAGATTTATCTTATCCTCTATTTTTTGAAAAAAAAATCTGGTCTATCTTCATTTGGACCATATAAAGCCACTAATGTTAATCTGTGATCCTGCAAAGTAATATCTAAAATTATAAAATTTCCATGCATGTCTATAAATTCACGATTGATTTTAAACTCAAAAGAATTTTTAAAAAGAATGGCTACTCCTCTGCTTCTGCTGTTGCAAGAGCTAAACTTGGTTGTATATCCCCACTCGTGATGCCATTTCTTCTCATTTTCAACAGAAGAATGTGTATCTACTAGCACAGTAATATCATATATATCTTTGCATTTTGAAAAAAACATCATTTCGCTTGACAGGATCTGCCAATCCCCTACAAGTTAATTGAGCCTATTGTTATAGTTGATTTCAAAAAGTACTATATACATATAAACCAATATTATCTTTATAAAATTTGTATCCTTCTCATTGACTGAGTGCGGATTAAGCTTCAAGTAGTTCTCCGCCCTTTTCACTTCTGAAATATGATAACTTATAAACAACAATGTAAATGAACCAATTCCAGTTTCATATAAAAAATACTTCCATCCCAGTTGGAGGGGGAGTTGACGATGGGGCGAATTGACCCTGATATCTTTAACATAGACTGTTTATGTTATTCAGGGTCCAATTACAAGTTCTTTTGGGCCTCTTGTTTGGTTATGTCATTTTCAACTCTTTTTCTGGAATTTTCAAGTTTTTATCTTGAATTTTCATGTTTTTTTATCTTGAATTTTCAACTTATTATCTTGATATCTTGATTTTTCAAGCTTTTATCTTAAAATCTTTGAAAAATAAATTCTGAGTGGCCGATATGGGCTTCCGTATTTCGTTTGCGGCTGTCCGAATCTGACGGTTTGTGAAGATACGGATCTGAATCGTTTCCATTCGATAATCGTTTTTGTTGTTGAATATTTAAAAAATGGCGGCGGCCATGTCGCACTCCCGCTCACAAATAACAAACAAAAATCAAGACAATGCAGTACAATACATAACTTCAGACGAATTAAGACATGCAGAAAAACACTATTCTATCAGACAAGAAATTAATTGTCTTCAAAGCGCTTTGCAGCAGTTCTACCTTGGTCGGAAAATAACGTTGAAGAATTTGAAACCAGATAAAGTTGAGGTATCGAATCGATAAAACATACAGTATACATCTCTGTATCAGAAAAACAACTATAGGAGTTTTTGCGAATCCAATTAGTGAGGTCACAAAATCTAGTTTACGTATGCAAATAAGCATTTTTGGTTGGCAAAGCCAAAGAAGTATCACTACATACAGTAGCATTTAGATAAGGTCGATAATGTATCCCTCAGTCCACTACGTTCCTGTGAATGTAGTGACTGAGGGTTACGTTATCATATCTGCATTGGGATAGAATTTTCAGTCTTTGATAACTTTTTTATCATATGCACGATTTTGGATCTGTAAAAGTAATGTTAAACATTGAGATACTCATATTTTGTCTACCGATCTACTTTTTAATAAAAATATACAAACAGTTTTTCATGTGAATTTCAAAAATGTGAAAGTTTCGAAAAATTACATGGTTTACAAAATGCACTAAATAAGAAATATGAGATTTACATATGGGTGGCCATTATTTTGGTTAGTATTTTACCCAGAGGCAAGCATAGCATAGCGGATCAAGGGGTAAAATAAACGAAAATAATGGACACCCATATGTAAATCGACTACAAACCAACGGCGAACATGAATTATTTCGATTCTAATATGACATTTCATGATCTGAGCGGACCTATAGTGTACACGGTAACGACAGCCATTACTTCAGATTTACTGACATATTTGTGCACAAAACATTTTGTGACGTCGTCAATTTCAGCGTAAAGACTGTTTTGAAGTCACTCATTATGTTATTGGAGATTTTCATACGGCTAGTCGTCATGGTTTCTATTGTACCCATATTGGAATTTTATATACATGTATATTAAATATAAAAAGCTGAAAATTTTTACATCCTGTAAAAGTAAAAACATTCCATAATTGAGATAAAAAAATTATCCATTTATCTTAAATAAGAAATTCTCACCAGTTAATTGAAAATGAAATTTTTATGACCCTAATCAGCGACTACGATTTCTTGCCAACCAGAGGTAATTTTCCAAGCTTGTGACGTCACGGCGCAAACTCCTATATCACCCCCTCCACTTAAAGTGAATACGGTCATCCATTTTATAGTCAACTCGTACCATTGTTAACTCGTACCATGTTTAGTCGTACCAACATTTGTGAACTCATACCAATGCAAACTTGTACCAGTGTTAACTTGTACCTTGTCAATGTTGTACCATTTTTAACATGTGTTATTGTTAACTCTTACCGACATACTTCAATGTGGTAATTTCCATTCAAAATTATAACCAAATAGCAAATTTTGACAAGGAAAATGAATGAATAAATCAAAGTTGAATTTACATAGATATATAGAAAAATATTGACTGTTTCTCCGCCTAATTAGGTAAAGTGCTTTTATGTCTGGATAAGAGAATAGGAGCTTCCGCGGTGAAGAATTTACCTTGGTTGGCAAGAAATCGTCACTGATTGGGGTCATAAAATTGTCATTTTAAATTATAGTAACAAGTAAGAAATTGTTATTTGAGATAAATCTATAAATCCTTTTGATCTCAGTTACAAAATGTTTATACTTTTACAGGCGAGGATGTATAAATTAAAGTTTTTTTTTTTCAGTTTGTATAGAATAAGTGTATTTGTAAACCATGTGAATTTTTGAAAAACACAATTTTGAAATGTACATAAAAAATTATTTGCCTATTTTTAAAAAAGGTAAATCAGTAGAAAAAATATGAATATTCCAATGTATTTTTTTTGTAATATATAATTTTATTATTTTCAAATCATTTTCATATCATAAACAAATAATATAGAAGCATATAATATCAAAATACACATCAAATATTAAGTTATAATTATTGGTACCAATTTCATTTTTACATCTTTTCAGAAAAGAAAAATATAAGAATAAATAAAGCTTGATCTACATATAATGGTTACCAAATAATTACTCAAAATCTGCACAAATACACATGAAAAATCATATTTAATTTCAAATTTAAAAATCACACCCCATTCCCATTAATAATAATATTTTCAATATTTGCCCATTTCAATGTTATTTTGCTTTTCTTTTTGATGGAGTATGAACTTCCAGAGGCTATATCTATCCTATTATAATATTTCAACCATTCAATAGCTTCTTTAAACTGAGGAATTTTTAATTTTACTCTACACAAAAAAAAATATTTCTTTAAAATCAAAATACAAGTATTCAAAATATCTTTCTGTTCATGGCAGATAACCCCTAGCAATATATCAGAAATATTAGGCTTAAAGATCAAGTTACACTTGTTCTTTAATTCTGTGCAAAAATTTAACCAAAGTGTCCTAACACAACTACATTCATAAAAAAGGTGTATATAAGTTTCTTTGGTTTCAGAGCAAAAAGTGCACAATTCTGTTTCACTATAGTTACATTTCAAAAGTAGACTGTTTGTTCCAAGAATTCTATGGAGTAATTTAAATTGGAATGCACGAAGATTGGAATCATCAGTTACCAGTAGAGGAAGAGTAAAAAAGAAATCCCAGTCCTCCTCTTGTATATCTACTCCCAGTTTATACTCCCATTTTTGTTTAATTTTCGTTGGTGACTCTTTAATTTTATCAATAAATAGATTGTAAAAATGTTTAGTAACTTTATCTACCTTTTTAATGGTATGAATATTTTCATTAGAAACAGCGTCTAATTTGGATATAGCATTTGTAACAAGTATATTTCTCCAGTCATGAGGCAATGACTGCAAAAGTCCATAGAATTCAATGAAATTTGTCTCAAAGTTGAGAGTTCTACGAAAATTATCAAAATTATAAAAATTTCCATCTTCATTTATTATATCATTTATGAAAAATAAACCGTTTTTTATCCAGCTTTTATAAAAAACACTTTTCCCCCCAATTTTTATTTTATCATTTAGAAATAAAGGTTGCGATAGGATATCGACTGGGGCTGCGGCAGGATTTTTACA
>MJUU01057444.1:0-19538 GCA_002080025.1 Modiolus philippinarum | reverse complement strand
AGAGCAGGAAGCAAATAGGTCTATCTTGTTCAAAGCACTATTCAAACTTTCTTCACTGTCCTCTAAAATTAATGTCGAGTCATCAGCATACTGGCTGAGTAAATATTCTGAATTTTCAATTTTTATACCATTAATATTATTATCAAACTTTACAGCTGCACTTAGCAATTCTAAACATAAAATAAATAAATAGCGAGATAAAGGATCCCCTTGTCGTACCCCTCTTTCTATTGGAAAAAAGTCAGATAAGAATCCGTTATTCTGAACACAGCTTTTGGAACTTTTATATAAAACTTTAAACCATTTAACTATTGTCTCACCAAAACCCAAAAATTCCAGAGTTGAACATATAAAATTCCATTCTAACGAGTCAAAAGCTTTTTCAAAGTCCAAAAGAACCAGCAGGCCTGGAATATTTTCATCTTCAGTTCTTTCTATTAAATCATAAACAAGACGGGTGCACTCACCTATATATCTACCTTTCATAAAACCAGTTTGAGTTTCACTTATAAGATGATCTAATACTTGCTTAATTCTATTTGCAATACAAGTTGAGATAATTTTGTAATCCACATTAAGTAATGAAATAGGACGCCAATTTTTTAAATATTGTTTGGGTTTTCCCTCTTTTGGTAAACAAGTTATAACACCATTTGTTTGTGACACTGACAAATGACCATTCTGGAATGATTCCTTGAAAGAGCGCAACAGGAAGGTTTTAAGGTCATGCCAAAACAACTTATAAAATTCTACAGTATACCCATCTAATCCAGGCGACTTTCCAGGCAATTACACAGCTTGAGCTTGAATTGAAAACATTGCGGGAAGGTAGAATAAAAGGGGCAATTTTAAGAGCTAAAGTAAAGTGGCAAGTTGAAGGGGAAAGAAGCACAAAATACTTTTGTAATTTGGAAAAAAGACATTATACAGAAAAAATTATCCCCTCTTTGATTTTAGATAATGGTGAAAATGTTATTGATCAAGTAAAAATTCGTGCAGAACAAAAATTGTATTATGAATTACTTTACACATCACGTAAAACGATTATAAATGAAACTCACAAGCAGAATTTTTTTTCTAGTGAAAATCCTTTTATTAAAACATTATCTTATGATCAAAAAGAAAGTCTGGAGGGAGAGATAACAATGGAAGAAGTCCATCTTGCTACAAGAAATATGAATAATATTCCAATGTATAACATGCATTTTACAGGTCCTTTTCACTCTTACTATTTTTTTTATTTTACAAGTGCATTTGTATGTCAACTGCTTGTATATTATTGCTTAACTTAGAGTTAACATCTTTGTACCATTATTATGAAAGTATAATGTTTATTAAGGTATTATAAATACAAAATGTACTTCCATTTCTTTTGCAGAAAATTGAAGCTCTAGAAGAAAATGGAGTTGAGATTGTGGAGTACAACATGGACCAGAACATAGGTCAGTATACATGGAATTGGTATTGTCCTTTTGCCCTTACTTATATTTATATGGAAGTCCCTTTAATGGCTTAAACTGCAAATGCTTGAACACCATGGATGTCACTTTGTTCAAGTTAAAATATTGTTGACCTCGATAGCCCCAACACCCCTCAAGCTGTTTTCATCGGTCCTAGACAGAATTATATGTCGTTTACAAAGCTATTTTTATCATTTATGTTTATCTTTTACTGATCTGACTTTATTTTTATTTTGTACTTTTTATATTGCTTTGTGACAAAGCAATATAAGTAGTAAACAATAAAAATAAAGTCAGATCATTATAAGATAAACATAAATGATAAAAGTAACTTTGTAAATGACAGATAATTCAGTCTTCATCGGTCCCTTCCATGATGATCCAGCCGTTGAAGTTCCAGTGTAGTTGGAACTTTCTAGATGACAGGACATTGATCAATTTGACTGACAACATTCAGCATATTCTGTATGATTTATGTGTGTATGAAGAATTAGTGCCTCAAAACATCATTATTTTTAATTTTTTACCCGTTGAAAAAAAAGATAATTCTCATATACATTTGTACATGTAAACAACTTAACAAAAGCCAGATGATAAGACTGGTACACATATTTATAGATCATTGAAACATAGACCAGGGTCATAGCAGCAAGTTAAACATTTGAAGAGATTTGTAAATCATGTAAACCCTGATCATTGATTGTAGTTGTCAGGCTATAAGATTGTCTATGTTCATACATAATTGATTGATTGATTGAATATTGTTTTAACGTCTACTGAGCAATATTTCAGCTATATCAAGACGAGAACAAGTTTGTTAATAAATAATCACTTTTGGGTATTAAAAGGGTCATTGGACGGGTAATTCTGACTGCCACTGGAAAAGTAGGGGGGAAATCGAAAGGGGTGTGGAATTTAGACTTGTAGCCAATCACCTACGGACCACTCAAAAAGGGCTTGCTACAAGGGTTCTTTCCGTGCTGTTCATACATGTATTTTCTTTTTCCTCGGATAACCATTTTCTGCTTGATTTTCAAATAAATGTCATTTCAAATGATACTGATTTTAAGCACATAAAAGAGTGCTGAAAAATCTCTGGTAAGTTAATTGCAATTTATTCCAGATAGATTTTCTCGTTTGTCATGATTGATTTATGACAGTATCAACCAAACCCCTGCATCATGCTACAATTAGGGATGTAATTCTTCTGCAGATTAGAGGATTTCCAAAGGTCAGAAGAAGCCTAGCTCCTTAATTTTACATAAAATCAAACTTCTGCTGTAGTTAACATCTGGTTATATGTCAGGTCGACGAGAGTATAAAATACATCCCTGTACAAATTATCCGATTTGTCTGATTACTTGAACTCTTTGTAACAAAGTTTAAGTATATTTTAAGGACTAATGTATTAAATCTTTGTGTTTAAATTCTAGCCTCCATTCAACTTAACAACTGTATACATACAGAGGAGGTGATGAGAAAGTTATCAGAAACCTGTGATGTGATAGTTGAATCATCAGATAAATGGTTGTGTATTGCTAATGTCCAGTCAGACTATACTGATCAACAACTTAAACAACTTATGTCATCATATGGAGTTGTGTCTAAATGTTTTATGTATAGGAGTTTACATGACACAGGTACAAATATATATGGAGTTGTGTCTAAATGTTTTATGTACAGGAATTTACATGATACAGGTACAAATATATACAATTCATCGTCATTTACTACTCCTCAAAATAACAAAGAAATATTGATGGAATAGACAGGTTTCCAGTTGGTGAATTTTAACAGAAAATTTTGATGTCACAGTATAAACATTGGAATGTCAAAATGTTCATTGGTTCAATTTGCTCCTATTGACCCCATGGTGACCTGCACAATTCATTCATAAAAACAAATAGGAAAGTGGTCTATTGTTAAAGGTGGAGATGCTTACCCTGTCAATCTAGATTATCAGTAATTTTAATATATGAATTTCCTTTGATCTACAGAGACTAATCTCAGTATCACCGAACTGGACATTATCATAAAATTATTAGGTCACTGTGAAGGCATCACTTGCGGGTTGCTATGCTGACGTCATATATTGTACTATTTGTCGTGTTCATACATGTAATACGTTGAATGAAGAATCCATAAAAATATTGCAATTAACAATAGATTTACTGTGCTAAAATATAAATTTCAGCCTTTTTCCACTTATATACAGAGTTATTTTTCATTTTGTGAATTACTGAATTACCGATAAAAGAAATATAGGACATTTTGTTTTTGATACGGACTTTATCATGGCGTAACCCAACAGGCTCACCCTAACAGGCTCACTTGACACTGGCCGTGATAAAGTTCTTATCAAAAACAAAATATCCTATATTCCGTATTTCTCATATGTGTATTAGATAGAATATCGATATTCTATGGTATACCTACTCTTTCTTGAACTAAGCAGTATATGGACACATTGAAAGTAAGTTTGAATAAGTTTATCTATATGTTAGCTAGTGGTTTAACGATACACTGGTATATTGACATATTGCGGTGTTTTGCAACAAACTAGGTACACCGGTATGGAATTCAGCGTATTGATACAAATAGTTATCTGATTTCTGCTAAAATATGAACACTCTTGTCTCACTTAAGAACGTTTTACTAAGCAAGTCTGTGTACTAGATGTTATCTGAAAGGATGAATCAGTAACAAAAGTATATCTAAAATAAATGTGTACAAAATGTAATTGATAATGTTGACCAATAAAATTAGATGTAACAATAACATGAATAAGTTATGGACTGGTGACGTCACAATGACCCTATTGATTTTTTTGAATCCAGTGCAATAAAACACTTATTTACTGACTATTTGAACAATAGCAGTTTATGTTTCCTCTTGACACCAACTTTATTTTACCCTTCTTAGCATCGGGGAAAAAGTTGTGTCTTGGAGACCATAACTTAATATATAGCCAGTAAACAGGTGTATTATCTTTATATTTTTCTTATCAATCACATGTACCGTAAGTGGAGCATACTGTTTCTCAATATGAAATTTTTCACCAAAAAGTTAGGCAAGTGCAATTTCAGGTGCAGAACTTTAGAAGTAAAGAGATTCAGGAGTTGGTCTTCTTAAAACTTTTAAATTTTGCATGTTTTTGTGGTTTCCAATACGTAACTTCGGATCCAAATTACAAATATTCTTTAAACTTGATCAGTTGTTTGTTGACCAAAAACTCATGCCAGGTTCAATGCTGGATTCAGAGATTAAAGTGGTCCATTAGTTATATTACTCGAATCATTGCATGCTGTCATGTAATACAACAAATTCTTTTATATTATAAGAATGGCTTGGCAGTAAATATTTCAGAAAATTCCATGAAAATGTTCCTACATGTAGTCACAGTTTAATGAAGAAATTTTATATATTTATATTGTAGGAGAAAGTTTGGGGTATGGCTTTGTTGAGTTTGACTGTGATATGGAGAAATGTCATCAAATACAAAAACAGTTAGACTGGACCTACGTAAACAAGCATCCAGTACATTGTGAAGTGGTGGCCGTTACTTCCTATGATAGATTATTATCTCGGTGTCTTATGATCGACAATCTGCCAAAAGATTTTACAGATGTAATGGCATTGAGAGATATCTTCAGTAAATTTTACAGTCCACTGTATTGTCAGGTAACTGAACCTACAGTAGTCATGATATTATGCAATAGTTAGGGCCTGTCCCTCTCGGTTTGTATCAAATGCGGAATATTTTAATTTCATAAAGCACTAACATACTATAGCAAAGATGAAGTGATCAACTACAGAGTATCAATATACTGTAGTATATATTAAAAGTAAGAAAGTGTTTATTATGACATAATGACATTATCTGGAGTATCTTAAAAGATGTGTAGTCAACCTAAATCATGATTTTATCTGACTTTGTACTGATTAGGTTTGATTAGGACTACCTCAGTAATTATAGATTTACATGTACATAATGGAAATATTTATGATTGTTGCTTCTGATTTCGGTTTTGAGTATCTGGAAAAAAATTCCATCAAATTTTTTGAGTTAATCACACTTGTAATGTACAGTAACTACTTTGGAGAAGGCAAATACAAGCCCAATGGTTTGTTAAAAGTACTGTAGTTCTTTGCTTTAGACTACCACAATAAAATTGGATATTCCTGTAAATTTAAGATAAAGAAAAACAAGTTTGAATATGTTTTGAAAACATGTTGGTATTTGTTGGCTAATCAACAGTTTTCAAAAAGGCTTCAGTAAAATAGATGACATTGTTATTAAAATTGAATTATTTTTATAATGTGTGATATGTTTTTAGTTTTGAAGTATAAGAATAAATATTCAAATGTTTTATGGACTTTAATTAGTTATTTTCTTATATTTTAGATTGTTATGAAAGGTAGTGACCCTCTTGGTTTTGGAATTATTGAATATAAGTCTCATAACGAAGCTCACAAAACAAAGATGAAACTTGAAGATTACAAAATACATAACCAGCCAATCAGAATCACTTACTGTATTCCTGGGAA
The DNA here is from genome assembly GCA_002080025.1 of Modiolus philippinarum. Lineage (NCBI taxonomy): Eukaryota > Metazoa > Mollusca > Bivalvia > Mytilida > Modiolidae > Modiolus > Modiolus philippinarum. Next base: position 13,530 of record MJUU01057444.1, on the reverse strand, counting down.
GTCTGGGATATTCATGTGTACAAAGATCATAACAAAATTTGTAAGATACTTCAATCTTAAGTTCTGGAGTGTTGTAGATGCCAAGTAAATAAATAATAACTTGTTTGAGTTCTGGACATGCTTGTGTTAACTTTTAATCAGGCTATTAACAATTGTGAGATTATGAGTATCACAAATATTCAGTTATTGATAGAAGAATTCAGTACACCAGTGTACTTCATGGATGCACAAATCACAAAGATATAATATAAATGATATAAAGATGATATATAGAACATGTAGAAATTGTTTGAAGAAAATTAACAAGAGAAATACAATATTTGTGACGGTACATAACTGCAAAAGTTTGTGACGGTATTGTGACATCACTTCCCAGAGTGACAGGCAATCTTTTCTTTTACCTCAGTAAATTATCACTTTCTATGTAAATATATTGGTTATCTTCTGTATTTTCCTATTTGAACTAGAAAATTGAATACTGCATTAAAATATCTCACCCAACACACAGGGACATTCACTCGATTTATTAGTGATGAAGTAAATATTCAACATCACAGTTTACATATCAACAGAATAAAACTTTGTTTTTATTCTTCTTCTTGTATCACTAATGGAGGAATTACCCAAACTTAACAGCCACTTCAAAATTGTCCTAGGCACTGGAGTTTAAAGTCTCATACAACATGTACATGTTATTTGAATTGTTGTATTGATATTCTTTATAATATTTGACCTTGATACAGCAAAAATTGTAAGAAACTCTTAATTTGCAGGCATGTTCAGTTAGCAACACAAAGAAAGGGTTACTACCAGATCCAATATTTCCAAGTGATTCTGTGATGAATACGCCATTGGTAAAACAGCTGTGTCAACAACATCCAGATTGTAAGTACTGTCTCGGTGTACTGTGTTGGAATTATTGTAAGTAGGATCTGTCTGAAGTTACTAACTGGATAATCGTTGTAGCTTTTGTCTGGTTATTTACCTGTTATTTGCTTAAACTGTTCAATTGCCATGTTTTTCTTCTGGATTTACACCATTACAAAACATATTATTCAGTCATTGTATAAGTATTTTTAATACACTTACAAGCATATGTGCTGCATGAATCAATGCATTGAAATGTAAATGTAGTTAAACAAAACCTTTTTACTAGACCATGTAAACAGGCTGGGAAATTACCACGCATGCCTTTTGGTCAAACAGTATTTCATTTTCATAGTGTTTGGTTTGAGACTTGTATAGGATGAGAACTTTCTGGGCATAACATATATGTAGATTTGACCTTTCCCAGGGGAGCATTTTTAGTTCGCCTCAACGAAGTTGAGGGGGACTATTGGAGTACCCCCGACGTCCGCGTCCGCATTTGGGCATATATCTCTGCAACTATGCATGGTAGGATCATCAAACTTTGTATGCAGGTGCATCTTCGGCTATCTCACAGCCTCCAAGAAAATTGGGTCTCTCTGACCTATATTTTCGGCTTGAATGACTTACATTCAAGTTTACGTACGAGTTCAGATGTCAGTCACTATACATGGTAGGATCGTAACCTTGCAAATGCATACATCTCTGATGGTAGGTCAGCATCCAGGCAAAATTAGGTCACTTTGACCTATATTTTCTGCTTGAACGACTTTCATTCAAGTTTACGTCCGAGTTCAGATCTTAGTCACTATACATGGTAGGATCATGTACCGGTAACCTTGCATATGTATGCATCTCTGATGGTAGGTCAGCATCCAGGCAAAATAAGGTCACTTTGACCTATATTTTCCGCTTGAACGACTTACATTCAGATCTCAGTCACTATACATGGTAGGATCATGTACCGGTAACCTTGCATATGTATGCATCTCTGATGGAAGGTCTGCATCCAGGCAAAATTAGGTCACTTTGACCTATATTTTACGCTTGATTGATTTACATTCAAGTTTTCGGACGAGTTCAGATCTTAGTCACTTTACATGGTAGGATCATGCAACCTTGCATATGCATGCGAATCTGATGGTGAATCAGCATCCAGGCAAAATTAGGACACATTGACCTATATTTTACGCTTGATTGATTTACATTCAAGTTTTCTGACTAGTTCAGATCTCAGTCACTACACATGGTAGGATCATGTAACCTTGCATAGGCATGCATCCCTGATGGTACATCAGCATGCAGGCAAAAGTAGGTCACTTTGACTTATGTTTTACGCATGAGTGATTTATGTCCAAGTTTTCAGGCAAATCAGATCTCAGTCACTATACATGGTAGGATCATGTAACCTTGCTTAGGCATGCAAATGTGATGTCAACATCCAGTCAAGATTTTGTTACTGTGACAAAGTGCCATAACGAGGCGAACTCTGTAATCGTTGATTACCTATGTTTTAAAACTCTTACAAACCTGGCTTCTAGAGGACTCTCATGAAGGGCCAGGTTTTTTTTAGCTCACCTGGCCTAAAAGGCCATGTGAGCTTTTACCATCACTTTGCATCCGTTGTCCGTCCGTTGTCTGTCCGTCCGTCTGTCCGTCAACAATTTAAAAAATCTTAAACTGCTGAGCCAATTGTAATCAAACTTGGTCTGAAGCATCACCAGGATATGCAGTTTCAAAATTGTGTTCGATTAGTCTGCTGGTCAAACAACATGGCCGCCATTGCTGAAAGTAGAACAAGGGGTAAATTGCAGATTTTGGCCAGTAACTCAAAAACCGTTACGGATATCAAATATCTGACATGGTGTTAAAATGATAAGCATGGTGAGATCTACCTACTGTGCAATTTTGAAGAAAATCTGAATACCCGTCTTGGAGTTATAGCCCTTTTTCCATAAAATTTTCAAAATTTTTGCATTTTTTATTTTTCATTTCAAAAAAGTGTAACAGATAGAGGTCAAGTGTAAATTGCAAAAAGGTTCGGCATATCAAGATCTACCCGCCCTTAAATTTTAAAGAAAATCCAAAAACCCTTGTAGGAGTTATTTCCCTTTTTTCACAGAATTTTCAAAATTTTCATATTTTTCGTCTTATTTCCAAAACTGTAGAAGATGAAGGTGAAGTGTAAATTGATGAAATGTTTGCCATGCTATGGCAACTTCAAAACTGGTGTTGAAAATTGTTCGTTAATTGCAGGCCATTTTCAAAATGGCCGTCAAAAAAAGGCGGGAAAATTCAACATTGTTCAATTTCAATGAAATTTTGTTTCCAAATAGATATTGATGTTTCGACTTCAAAACCCGTGTTGAAAAGTGTTCAATGACTGCCATTTTCAAAATGGCCGCCAAAAAAGGCAGGAAAATTCAACATTGTCGGATTTCAATGATACTTGGTTTCCTAATAGGTATTGATGTCACAACTTAAAAACCGACGTTAAAAATTGTTTGTTGACCACCATTTTCAAAATGGCCACCAAAAAAGGCGGGAAAATTCAACATTGTTCGATTTCAATGAAATTTGGTTTCCAAATAGATATTGATGTTGCAACTTCAAAACGGGATTTGAAAATTGTTCTTAAACCACCATTTTCAAAATGACCGCTAAAAAAGGCGGGAAAATTCAACATTTTCAGATTTTAATGAAATTTGGTTTCCAAGTGGATATTGATGTAGTGACTTCAAAACTGGTGTTGAAAATTGTTCGTATCAAAATGGCCGCCATAAAAGGTTGGAAAAATCAACATTGTTCGATTTCAATGAAATTTGGTTTCCAAATAGGTATTGATGTCACAAATTAAAAACCTATGTTAAAAATTGTTTGTTGACTGCCATTTTAAAAATCGCCGCCAAAAAAGGCAGGAAAATTCAACATTGTCCAATTTCAATGAAATTTGGTTTCCAAGTGGATATTGATGTCCCTAATTCAAAACCGGTGTTGAAAATTGTTTGTTGACTGCCATTTTCAAATGGCTGCCAAAAAAGGTGGGAAAATTTAACATTGTCAGATTTCAATGAAATTTGGTTTCCAAATAGATATTGATGTTGCAACTTTGAAAATTGTTTGTTGACCACCATTTTAAAAATGGACGCCAAAAAGGGGGGAAATTCAACAGTGTCCGATTTCAATGAAATTTGGTTTCCAAATAGATATTGATTTTGTGACTTAAAAATATGGTATTAAAAATTGTTGTTGACCACCATTTACAAAATGATGTCTCAACTTCAAACTTGTGTCGAAAGTGGTCCTTAGCAAGAACGTTTTTGTGAAAAAAAGCCCAACAAAGAAATAGAGTAAAACATGATCAGACTTAAAATACAGTTCAAGATATTGGTGGTGTTGGAGCTACCAAAGTTTGAGAGANAGAAGTTCAACTGTATAACTTACAATGTGAGCTTGATTGTGGCAACTGAAAGCCAGGTGAGCGATACAGGCTCCTGGGAGCCTCTGGTTTGTAGGACACATTGAATATCTTGGATGTCTAGAAGAGTTATTTGCCCTTGATTCCGTGTCCGGATGATGAAAAGAGAATGTTTCGATGCAGATGTCTCAAATTTTACTATGTTACTTCCTACTATAAAATGAAAATCAATATCGATTTTGGCAAAATTCCCATTTATCATTCAAGAGTTATTTGCCCTTAATTGTTAAAAAAATGCAATTTTATCTGTTTCTGGATGATAAAAGAGAGACACTTTTATACAGCTTATGGTACCCCCTACTAGATAAAATAGAAGTCCAGTATGATCAGTAGGTCACTAATTCAAGTTTTTGTTACTGACTTGATAAATTTGGCATTACAATTAAAGTGGAAATGAAGGATTTGATATTTTTTTACATTAATATAATCAAGGTAACTGTTTGTCAAATTCACAAGCATTTTCAGAGTATAATATATTAATTCAGATCTGAATATTTGTTTGATTATATTTTTATTTTGCAGTGATGTCATGTTTTAAGCAATCATTAGACCAGTTACAACAATCATATGTTAACCAAATGACAGGACCATCAAAACCAGGTACAAATTGTTCAACATTGAATTTACTTTTCTTTCATTTTTCAGTTACATGGTTTTATTATCATTAGGCTGAAATTCTGGTTAATTGCCTAAAGGTCTAACTTTATTGGTCGTAAAATAAATGATAAATGAGTTATAAGAAATTTAATGAAAAGATATATCATGATTAGGAGGGGTATTTTCCAAGGGGTGTGAAAAATTGCCCTAGTAAAGGCGACGAAAGTTAAGATGCAAGACTATTATTTTTGGAAAATACCCAGACGTTCATGATATTTCAGTTTAATTTCACTGAATGTCTCTATCATCAAAACACACTGATCTGGGACAAATACCACAAGTGCTTCAGTGAAGATTAAAAAAGGGCAAATAAAAAGGTGAAAATAGTGCACAAAATAGTTTCTGGTTGTTGATAGAAATTTTCTCATCCGTTTTGTGAATTAATTTTGTAATCGCTCGCCTCGAAGTGCTTTTGATTTCTCCATGGTGGTCTCGGCATCAAAAATATCGTAGATAGACGTATATATGACGGAACAAGATAGAAATACTGCTGTACAGTTCAACCATTTAATCAACAACTACTTACGTAACGTCACTGACATACGACGTCAACAAAACAAGCTCTATACAATGAGACGGTACTTCAGGTTGAATTCACAATAAAGGAATATGATTATTGTTTGAAATCAGGAAGGGGAGATAATTCGACTTTGACTTTCGTTGATTTCTCCTGCAATTATCTTTTTTTCCAAGAAAAATTTTTAAGCATAGATATTGTGAAGTCAAACTGTTGGAGAGACACACCTTTGTCATTGTAATCCTCTTAAAAAGTTGTTTTCAAAGTGTTGTAATGAAATTTCTCTAATGCTTATGATTTTTGTGTAAAATGTCAAATAGGCTAAAAAAAAGGTGAATTTCATATTTGTCTGATTTAGGCAAAGTATTTTCATTGGAATCCTTGTGAAAAGTTCTTTCTTGAAGATTATATCATTGTGTCCATACTTGTATTGTGTTCACACTTGTACTGTGTCCACATCTGTATTGTGTCCACACCAACTTAAATTTGCACTTACCATATCGATCCAGGGTTCAATGAGCGGGGGGTATATTTGGCTGCCATTCGGCGACAGCTCTTGTTTTCTCAGTAACTATAAGTGATAGGTCAATTATATTAGGTATATAGGTTGGTCTTGGGTAGTATATGATAGTCTGCTATATGGCTTTTGTCTGTGAACCTGACTTCATGGTTCAGTGATCATGTTAAGGCTCCCAGTATCTATTAATGTAAGGTCAATGATATTTGGTATGTTGATTTGTCTTAGGTGGAACATGACAGCCTGCTATTTTGCTTTAGCCTTTGACCTCATTTTCATGGTCTAGTGAACACGTTTGGTTTTCAGTATCTTATCAGTGGTAGGTCACTGATATTTGGCATTTTGGTTTTGGGTGATACATAACAGTCTGCTAGTTACCCTAATTTCACAGTCCAGCTAAGTTAAGTTTTCTGATTCAGTCAGTTTGAGTTTTCACATCAATTTTGCGACCAAGTAGGGATGGGTGAGACATCAATTGTCCTCACTTGTTCCTTTATAGCCGTATATTAAAATTTGTCTTCAAGGATTTTTCAGCTTGTGTTTTTAGTAATGATTTGATATTTAGTCCGAAGTTTTGGTTTGGTGAGTTGTAGCATGTTTCCCTTTCAAGTCTGTTATTCATCTACTTCCTGTTTGCTGATTTTTTAGATTTTTTCATTGATAGCGATATATTGAAATTTTTCATTAATTACTTCTCAGCTTATGAATGTAGTCATGATTGGCTGGATTTTTTGTATGGTGAGTTGTGTCATGTCTCCCCTTTTCAAGTCTGTGACTCATCTTCTTCCTGTTTGCTGATTACTTTGATTTTTTTTTTCAATTATAGCCTTATATTGGAAATTTTTTGTAAAGGATTTTTCAGCTTGTGTATGAAGTAATATGATAGCAAGTCTGAAGCTTTGATGTGGTGAATTGTACTTTTTCTCCCCTATCCAAGCCAGTTATTCATCTACTTCCTGTTTGCAGATAACTTTGACATTTCTGTTATTGCCATATATTGATTTCTTAGGTCAAGGATTTCTCAGCTTGTGTATTTAGTAATTTGATGATATTTGGTTTGAAGTCTTGGTTTGTTTAAGTGTATATTTTTTTGTCGAGATTTTCCCTGAAATGGTAATTGATACAAACTTGAAATTTTGTCACAAGCTTTGTATAGTCATTCCATATAGTGGGATGTATTATCAGACATATGGGTTACTACATTCTTTATATTTCTTGAGGATTATATCATTGTTTCCATACTTGTATTGTGTCCTCACCTTCTTAAGTTTTAACTTATTAAAGCTAGGTCCACAGAGATGACTGCAATCTCTCCAATGTTTATTTTTTATACCCCGCCACACGAAGTGGCGTGGTATTATGTGATGCCCTCAGTCGTGTGTCCGTCCGTCCCCAGAAGGTTTTTGACTGATAACTTGTGAACGAAATAACACAAGGTCTTCAAACTTGCTATGCAAGTTGCTTACCACGAAACTCAGGTCAAGTTCGATTTTGGGTTCAGAGGTCCAAGGGGTTCTGGAGTTATGCCCCTTGAAACTTTGAAATTTTGCGAATTTTAGGGTTTGCGACTGATAACTTGTGAACGAAATAATACAAGGTCCTCAAACATGGTATGCAAGTTGTTTACCAGAAAACTCAGATCAAGTTTGATTTTGGGTTCAGAGGTCCAAGGGGTTCTGGAGTTATGCCCCTTGAAACTTTGAAATTTTGCGAATTTTAGGGTTTCTGACTGATAACTTGCGTTTGAAATAACACAAGGTCTTCAAACTTGGTATGCAAGTTGTAACCTCAAAACTCAGGTCAAGTTTGATTTTGGGTTCAGAGGTCTAAGGGGTTCTGGAGTTATGTCCCTTTTTACTTAGAAATTTTGTGAAATGTAGGTGATCGGCTACAAGGCTAAATTCCCTGCCCTTGACGATTTCACCCTACTTTTCCAGTGGCAGTCAGAATTTCCCGTCCCATGGCCCTTTCCATACCCCAAAGTGATTATTTATTAACAAACTTGATCTCGTCTTGATATAGCTGAAATATTGCTGAATAGACGTTAAACAATATTCAATCAATCAATCAATGAAACGTGGCACGGTATCATGTAATGCACCATTACTATTTTTATATTATTGTTTTGTATGTTTTTAGGATTGTTGGGACCTGCTCCATCAGCAACAATGAATCCATTGATAAACCCAAACATGCAGCTTGGTTTGATGGTGTTACTAGCCTTACACATACAGTCAAGGTCACAGAATAAGGTATGACATCAACACAAAGGTCAAATTTGTAAGTTATTGATCACAGTATAAATATACAGTCAAGGTCACAGAATAAGGTATTACATCAATACAAAGGTCAAATTTGTTAGTTATTGATTGCAATATACATTTACAGTCAAGGTTACAGATTAAGGTTCAACATCAACACCAAGGTTAAATTTGTTAGTTATTGATCACACTATACATATACCGTCAAGGTCACAGAATAAGGTACGACATCAACACAAAGGTCAACTATTTTGCAAGTTATTTATCAAACTATACAGTCAAGGTCACAGAATGAGGTTTGATATCAACACAAAGGTAAATATGCTACTTATTGATCACATACCGTATAGCAGGTATTTTTCGCGAGGTTCTAGTTTTTGCTATATTCGCGAGGTTTATAGAAGCGTGAAATTAAAGTCAGTATATTTTTATATATGTGTGTCTTCTAAAACTTTTGCAATAGCAAAAATTTATGACAGCTAAAATTAAATACCCCTCTTTTGGGAACAAATCGTGAAATTTTGCAACTGCGAAAATTACCCGCTATACAGTATGATACATTTATGTGTACAGGACCATTTTTACATACTGATAATTAACAATGAATGGTAAATTAAACATTTTATCAGTAGAAAGCCATGAAGAAGACTACCATATAGAACTGTAAAATTTTAGAAAACCAATGAAGGCCAGTGGCCAAAAACTTTGATTAATGGTTATTGTTACCATAAATATGTAATAAAAAATACTGAGTATACATATATACAAGGAAAGACACATTAAATACTGAATAGTGAGTTTAGTTAATTCACAATACATTTTGACTGGTGTATAAAATTTGGAACCTTCCTGTCAATGATGGCTTTTGTATCTTGAACCAGACAATAGGTGAAGCAAAAAATCTTTATGAAAATATATAGTTGGTTAGATGATTTACATAGACAGAACATTCTAGAAATAATAAATCAAATGTGCTGATGTTTCGAATGCTAATTTTGATTGGATGGCATTTTAAACTTTCAGGGGGTAAAGTCCCAAGATTTACTGTTGGAACCAATTGCAATATAATGGCACAGTTGCATACCAAACTCCCTGTACTTTTAAAATTGATTTAGAAAGATTTTTTTCCAATTTGCTTTAGAATAGAGATAACCAAAAGTGCTGTATTTTAGGATGTTCATGGGTAAATCTAAGATTTTACTATTGCAAACATCTGTTTCCTGTGCCGCTAACGAGTTTCTGGAAACTGTTTGCGACAGAAAAATCTACCGATTATCCCTTCAGATTATAAATATACGGTATGGTTATCTCTTAACTTGACACTCGAAAAGGACAACCAAATGCACAAATAGGAACTTCGTGAAGTAAATTTTTCGGAGTTGGCAAAAACTTTTCTAGACAACGTCGATTGCAGCCAATGAGAACCAACAATAAACCAATGACCATAACACACCATAAGAAAGACCAATGAAATACCAGGAAAAGTCATATCACCAATTCATTTATTACAATGAATCATAAATACCTATTCTTGCAAAAAGATGATACAATGGCTGAATCATAAGAGAATGTAAAGTGTATTCTGTTGATATCAAATATCTAGATATATCGAAGTAAGTCTGGAAAACTGTTCTCATTCTGAACTTGATAGATACAGAGGTTAACTTTGATAAAAAAATACAGTTGAAACAGACATGAATTCACTTAGCAGACATGAATGTTATTTCAGTGTCCATTAATTGTTATCTGTCAGCTAAATATGATGCCTAAAATTGAAAAACACATTGCCATAACACTTAGTTCTACTGTTAGTATTAATCCTCTGCTAATAGCGATTTTTTATTTTCAGTTGAACATTATTATAACATGTATATATATATATAATCTTATGATTTTACAGATAATAGGACCTCTTGAGTTGTTTGGTCTAGTTATGAATCAACAAAATGAACAGGTATGAAATTTTTGTATATTTATAGAATTTCTCAGTACAAAAACATCATGAAAATTCTGTTTGACATCACATATTTTATTACTTGGGGCTGTTTCAGGAATAATTGTGTTTGGGGATTGGGCCAAACATAAAAATATGTTTGTTTCCCCTCGCCCGACCGGGTCAGAAAAAAGGGCCCGAGTCAAAACCTTTTTCGTCAAAAAATCACGATGTTTTTTTTTAATTCCGTAAAAAAATTGTGTCTGTTCTATATCTATTCTGGACATTACTTTTCTACTTTCGGAAGTCATCGGTATTTAACCATTTTGATAGATTATGTGCAAAAGGAAAACGTCTGCAAGTTACCACTAAAAATACATACAAGACCAAAAGTTAGGCCTATCGTGGTCAAAGGACTTTACAGTTACGTAAGAGTTAGACCTGGTATGGCTCAAAACGAAGAAGGTTGTGCCGTTTGAAAACTCGTAGGGGACGGTCATAACGATGATTTCCTTGCACAGGCACTTGTTTCATACAAAATGTCAGTCCCTCCCTCTCTTCTTAGAGGGAGGGACTGACATTTTTTTATGAAACAAGTGCCTGTGCTTCGTTGGTCAACTCGTACTTTGTTTTCGTCATCTGAGGTTAAACCATTATTTGGCCAGGTTACTGTTTCCGACAAGCCTGCGAACCCCGGCTGCGAACCGCGTGACTTTTGGGACAGATTTTGGCAAACAAATAAGAGTTGTTCACGATTTTGTTACAACCCTTTTGAGATTCCAATCCAGAGATCCAAAAGGGAAACATCTTCCAAATTTACTTGTAATTGATGTTCTATGGGATTTTCCAGGCCCGAGATGGTGGATAGTTAATGTCCTTTAAATTAACCTTTCCCACACCAACTTATTTTTCTTGATTCTTCCAAACATTTGGCCTTGGGAATGGTATTGGGTGTCGAAACTGCAAATTCCAAGGGAAATTTGACATTTTTCTACCACAGGACTTCTTTTACAGTTCCAAAGAGGGCAACAACTTCTTACCAAGAAATAAAGAAATTTAAAGTAGTATTTAATCTTCCCNTATATGGAACAACTATTTGTGACATGCCTTTCTTTGGAAAAACCTCCTTTCTTGATACCTAGCAAAATATATAGCATTATGGGACAGCTGAAATTGGGCATGAAGTATATACCTCTTACGAGGATAGAACAAAGGATTATTTGAAATGGGAGGGGTGGGAGCAAGTGAAATGTTAATTTTATAAAGTTTTTTTCACTTCAAATTTTCCTGGTTTTTAAGAGTTACTCCAAATTTTTTTCCTTAAATTTTCACCACCCTGGTATTTCAATATTCTGGCTTAAACTATCCCTTAATATGTTCTATATTTTCCTTGCTTTTAACTACAACAACTGGTATCCCGTCACAAGTTCCTAGTGTTGTTAGCTTTTGGTTTTTGTCTTTCATTTGTGCTTTTCATGTGCAGTTTTCTTCTATAGGTTGTGGCCTTCGATCATATTTGTTTCCTGTTTTTTGTATTAATTTATATGTATATATCTGGTTCTTAGCTCACCTGGTTATAGCCAGGGTTGGCTTTTGCCATCACTTGGCATCAATTGTCGTCATCACTTTTTCATTCAATTTCCTCTGAAAACACTGCCCCATTTGGAACCAAACTTGGTCGTAATAGTCTGGATGGTCCCCTTCAAATTTTGTGATTTTTATGTGTGGGTCAGTTCTGACCTTATCCAAAATGGCCACCAGCTGAGATCATAGTTTTCAAAGGACTATTAGGGATTAATGTACTCAGAAGTCTTCTCAGAAAGTACAAAACAAATGGTCACACTAATATATGGGCACCCCCTCAGGGATGACGCTACTATATAATTTAGGGCCGCCCGGCGGCCCCATTCCTCTCTTGGCGGCCCCATTCCCCAAACAAGAAAATTCCCAATTGCGGCAACAATGTTTACAAAATCCCGATTTTTTTCATTTCCGTCTCCGGTGAATCTTTCGTTCCGATCCGTGTCGCCTTTTGTCAGAACCAGAAATTACTCAAAACATCACAGTAACGTCCAGAAGTAACTAAATAATGCAATTTACGCTATTTACGACCACCCTGAAGATGAACAAAATGTCTGAGATCATAAATGTCCATAAGGGGACATCTTGAAATTCAGAATGCCTAAAGTGAATTGAAATCGTGTTGTTATTGTTCATTGTCGTGTCTAAAATTCGAGACTTTCATCCATTACGTGGTAAAGTGCAAATGCTCTCATTGCCAAAGATATAGTTTGAATTGAAACAAATATTGAATAGTTATGATCGAAATCAGAGTTTCTGAAACTGGGACTTTTAACTGGATGAGAATTTGGAACTGCACTTCATATGGGGTGCTCTCATTTCTACTAATTAAAACGAAAACGACACATGGAAATGACCTGCTGTATGATTAATGAATGAATGCATAGAAATTTCATGGAATGAGGTATATTTGTCACTAAGTTGGGTATGAAGGATTTGATTTTGGTGATAATATTGAAATGTGTAAGTCATCTTTATTTGCAGACAACCAAAGAATTTCTGACAGAATGTTGATTTGCTTTCATATAGGAAAAGAGCAGTACTTCTTTCATTGATGATCAGCTTGATAAGATTCAAATCTGGTGTAATTTGAAAAACTATATAAAATATAGTCTTAATTTTTGAAAAAATGTATAAAATATAGTCTTAAGGCTTTGGTGTAATGATACTTTTCATTCTTCAAACTCTTGTTTTGTGTTCTTACACATATTCTTGGTTTATACAAACGTATGTTGCAGTATTTGATATATTTTCATTTTTCCCAATTTCAGTTGTTGCGATGCGAAATTCCCAATTTGTTGGACGGGGAACCCATTTGAAAAGAGCTAAAATCATCCCTGCCCCTTTAAACAAATTGTGTTGATAAGATACATACCTCCTCAAAAGGACTGATTGCCTCTTTGATTATTTGAATTCAATGGTCCTGGTGTGCCAAACAGACCCTTGAGAGCCTCTTGTTTTTCAATGTCAATATATTAATTAAAAAAGTACTAAAATATTATCATTTGCACATTCTAGATGCTGGCTAGCCACAATTGTGTACCAGTTATATACGCTTTTAAGTGTACATATTCATAATAAACTAATCAATACAATCTGACACTGTGGAAAACAATTTCGATTTATTTACATGCATTGAAAATAAATGAAACTTGAAGTGCAGACAGACAAGTGCAAAATGATGATTATAGATCTCATGTTTTTATGGTCTTAGAGTTG
>MJUU01057440.1:54479-90494 GCA_002080025.1 Modiolus philippinarum | reverse complement strand
GATGGCAATAGCTCACACTGACCCTTTGGGTCAGGTGAGCTAAAAAGATATAAAATATCAATATAAACCATATAGCTTTATACAAGTAAAACAAGAGTGAAAAATATAAAAAAAATAATAGTAGAAATATCAGTTACACTGTTAAAATATTAGATCTTTAGGATAAATCCATTTAAATCTTCCTAAAAAGATTGATGTTTTTAAAAATTGACCAATTTTGTCGCCAGCGACATTTGTAGATAGGTCTTAAAGACAATTAGCAGAATAAAAACCACGGCAACATCTACACATTCAATTGAAACGTGTTGGATTGTATAATGGAATACATTCAGGTCTGTCATCACTGTTGAGAATAAAACAATGTGTTGTTCTGGTCTAGTATGTCCAATATGACATCGGGTCAACACTACCTGTTCCCTACGGTTTTAACCGCAGGAACCGACTTGTTTACCGAGGTCTGACTATATTCCATGCAGTTTTATTATTTATTTGCAGATCCCATTTGGCCTGTCAAAACTTTAAAATGTATTTCACGATTAAAGGCTTCATGTCAGTGTACGACACTGGACAATCCGCCATCTCATCAAATGCATCCTTGGCTTCCTCGTCAGCAAATGTGTTTCCACAGATCCCCACATGACTAGGGATCCAAAAATAAATGACTTCTTTGCCTAATGCTATAAGTGACGTGTAGAATTCAGATATTTTCAAAATAATTGGGTGTTATGTTTTTTTACTTAAATGGCCAATAGACATGAAAGTAAATCGGGACAGTTCACGAACTTATTTGTTTGCGAAAAAGCTACAAATTTAAGTGCTGAAGTAAATAGCGTTAGTTTCAGCAGTAAATATGGAACTAGAGGATGGTAGTCGAAGAGTTGCTGTACGGTCTCAAAAAACGGCTTCAGAAGCCACACTGTCTATATCCGTAGAGCCATCTGTGTAAATTTGCAAGTATTCAGGAATTTCAGATTTAATTCGTGCAAAGTCCTGCTGGATAACCAGAGGATTGGTATCAGACTTTTTATATTTATGTAGTTCAAAATAAATGCTGTTTAGCCATGGAGGTTTTTGGGGAGTTTCTATAGGGTCTGTTTCATCCAAATTTATATTAGCACATTCCAGATGTAGTTTGATACGAAGACGAAAGATTTTATAACGTTTGGACGTTTTTTATAGTCAGTTTGTAAAGAGGTTTGAAAACACAGTTGTGAGCAGAATTGGAAGGATACGCTTTAAGCATTGCTGCATATTATAAACCAAGTTTAACACGTCTATCTTCCAAGGATGCTTCATAAGTTGCAACATAGAGACTCTCCACAGGAGAAGTACTGAACGCACCTTATGAAAGACGCAAACTTTGATGGTGAATGTATTTAATAATTTAATGTATGATTTACGGGCTGAACCATAAATAAAACATCCATAATCTAATTTTGATCGAATGAACAATCGATATAAATTTAATAAAACTGCTATCCGCACACCAGTCGGTACTGGACACAACTTTTAAAATATTTAATGCCTTGAAGTATTTATTTTTTAGCATTTTGATAATGGTGAGAAAGTAAAGTTTACTGTCAAAGATTAAACCAATTAACTATGCCCCTTTTTCAATAGTTATAGGGTTACTTGATAGTTTAAGCTCTTGGTCTTGGTGCATTTTCCGCTTACAACAGAAATGCATCCCGACTGTTTTAGAGCTTGAAAATTCAAAACCAATTTCAATTGCCCATTTTTGATTCTGATTAGACATAGGTGCATTTGTCTTTTTTTGTTGTTCATGTTTTTACCACGATAGTAAATCAATAAATCATCAAAATAAAGAGATCCGTCAAGACCTGATCCAAAATGTTTATTTTTATACTGAATAATTTAACAGAAAGGATACTTCTTTGTGAAACACCCTTCTCTTGTTCAAATGGCTCAGAAAATGTTGAATTGACTTTGATGTTAAATTCCTGGCCCCTAAGAAAATTCTCTATACGATTAGGCAAGCTTCCTCTCAACCCAATATAAAAAAGATACTTTAAAATTCCATATTTCCGTGTTATGCTTTTTTCGATGTTGAAAAAGATAGGTACATGTACAGCATGTTCTTTCGTTAAAAATGCATTTCTTATGAACGTTTCAAATCGAACTAGATGGTCTCTTGATAATCCATTTTGGATGTTTGACAGAAGACCGTTCGATTCGAGATATCAAACAAGACGTTTGTTTATCATCCGTTCCTTTGTCCTACAGACACAACTAGTTAATGCTTGTGGTCTGTAATTTGATGGTTCGGATTGATCCTTGCCCGGTTTTGGAATAGGTACTATAGTTGTTTGTTTTAAAATAGGTGGAAGTTGACCTGTTTCCCAATTAGGAAGGTGTTTGAGGAGTTGGTAGTGGATATCGTCCGGGTCACATGCTGTGTCATGTGCCTTATCCGAAGATTGTTTCAATTCATCCATCGAGAAAAGCCTGTTATATTCCTCCTTATTTTTAGATTTAAAGTTGAGTCCTAAATTTTTAGAGGAAGAATGTTTCTAAAAAATTTCTTCAATTTTATTTACAATATCTTTTTGGATGTTAAAGTATCTTATCCGTTTTTCATGTGATGGACATTAGCGTTCCTATTTTTATCTTTGATTTTTTGTACCATATTCCATATATAGGAGTGTGACAATTTAATTTAGAGACAAAGTTGCGCCGAGAATTGCGTCTTCTTTGTTTCAAAACGCGAAAATTGCCAAAATTGTCTGTCGTTGGATGTTTATTGAAAAATTGCTCTGCCTTTTTACGATTTTTCAGAGCATCATCACAGTCATCGTCAAACCAATGTTTCCCAGGCCGTTTAAGGGTTTGCCGAGGGTTTCGGTATATATTTATCTACAATGGAAAGTATTTTTTTTCACTGCACTGAAAAGACTTAAGGGATCAAGAACATCTTCAAACAATTCAGATTTAAATTCTTCCCTACATATATCTTCATAGAGTGACTAATCAGCTTTATCAAATTTAAAGCGCTGTGGCTTTTATCCAGTAGTAGAATAAAGATGTTGAAGAATGATGGGAAAGTGCTCACTACTTCATAATTCGTCTTGTACTTCCAAGAGAAGTCCAACAGTAGAGATGGGTCAATTTTAGTTTGGTTTATAGCTGAGTAAGCCCCATTTCTAGGATTTAAATAAGTGTTTGAACCATCATTTAAGATACATAAACCTTCCTGCGACATTTTGTCGTCAATCTTTTTACCTCCGTCATTCAAAGAAGACCTGCCCCACAATTGATTGTGTGCATTGAAATTACCCATTATTATATATGCGGAGGGCAGTTGGTCGGTCAAGTTTTTAAGACTAGGGTTGAAACTTTGGTGGTAAATATACAGAACGTAATGTGATCGTTTTATCTAAAAGAATTCTCACAGCAACAGCCTGAAGATCGATATTTAGACCAAACAGTACTGTGTGTGGACAATAATGTTATTGACGAGAATGGTTGAGCTGCCAGCAGTTCGTTCATTCTCAGGTACATAAGTGCTGTAGAGGGAATAGTTCTTTACATTTAACGTATCGTTTTTCTTCAGGTGCGTTTCCTGAAGACAAATGTAAAAGATTAAAAGCTTGAATTAATAAAGTAATTTAAATAAAATTTATCATAAAACCTCGGCGATTCCATTGAATTCTTAGTATATTGTTAATTTTAGTCGTATTGGTGAGATATTTCCCTTACGGGAAACCGAAGTATGACGGGACGTTGATCCACTAACAGACGAAGACCTACTGTGTGGTCTTTCATTTCGATGTTATATTCTGTTCCTGTATCCATCTGGTCTTCGAAAGATCCCCAAATGTCAGTATTCCAATACGGTTTGGGTCGTGGAACAGGCTTTTTAGGTATACCAGTGTCTTCGTCTGGAGACAGGCTTATATATATGTTAGAAGTGCTAATAGCCAAGTTGGACTTTCGAGTCTACTCTGTCTGTGGCTTTTTTTTTATAAATTCTAGGTGGCTTTTTATTTTCTGCAGTAGACGAACATTCTGCAGATTTATGTTCGTTGGCTGTGGCAGTTTTCGAGCAAGTCTTCAAATTTGTGTTTTTAGAAAATATATGAACTTTGGAAGGAGATTTGGACACAGATTGTATTGATTTCGATGATTGTGTTGACTTTGTTGAATTTTAAGTTTTTTTTTAAAATTTTGATGGAGTGATGACTTTTTCTTTCGGTATAGTTTTTACAGGTAGTGGCCTTGGGATTTGTGTGTCAATTGGCCAAGTATAATTTGTTTGGGTTTCCACATGCGAGGAGGAGTTAGGTTTTTTAACTTTGTCTGCATATGTAGATGTTGCTGTTTAAGATGTTTTTGATGATGACATTTGTTGACGTGCGTCTTTGCACGAAATGTTTTTCTCCGTTTTATGTTTTAAAATTCCCTTTGTAAGGCCTTGATATCATGTAATTTGTTTGGCCTAGTTATGTAACTTGTTTACAAAAAACAAGGCACAAGGTTATTTCACCTTAGAACATATAGAAATTTCTAGAATTTAAATTTAATATTTAACACATAGAATTTTCTAGAGGTTTTCCTTACATAATCATTCTAGTCATGTGATTGTCAGTTGATTAGAATGTTCCAGTTGTATCTTGTGGATAGATTTTTCTGGAAATAATAAATGTATTTATATGAGGTAGCTGAAAAGGGTTAAGTCAGTCAGTTTAATAATTTTATACAGGATTAATTAGTTTATACAGGATTATCACGCACATCTTTCGTATTGTTATTGTGAATCTATTATCACCAATTTAGTGAGGATTATAAGGAATATTCTATTGGACATTTATTGGTGGAATTAACTATTCGTTTGGATTATTACTTTGACTTCATTATTGTCAGATAAGTTATATATTGTATTTAATTTGTAAAATAATTATTTTTCGTCTGATTAAAAGTTAATTTGAGCCAATTTTGTTTTTCATTATTGCTGGCAATTCATTGGTCATTTCTACCACATAACAGTATTAACATTTCAGTAGCGGATCTTATATTTACATTACACAAAATATAGATTCCCCCCCCAAAAAAAAAAAAAAAAAAATAGAATTTGAAATTAATATACTAATTCTTGTTTTTCTCAAAGTCCATATTGCAATAGGATCTTTGAAATGAATTTTTTACATTAAAATTGATCGTTGTCTTTAAAATTCAACCTCTGAAAGTTGAGATTCCGAACGCTTACATTTGAAATGGCATATGAAACTGCATTTGATATTAACAGTATGTAATTGTATTGAATAATGCGTTAATGAATGGATATATTTTGTCTAGTTTTGAAACATACGATAAGCATGTACACCGTATCGTGACATTTTTTATATCTAACCATTATCTGACAGAAACATCCTGGTTGGGCCTGATCTAGGTTTGATAATACCAACATTTTGAAATTGTTGTTGTACCGATATTGTTCTTTAATTCTACAAAAAAAAACTCAATACATTCATTTGAAAGCAGAAATTAATTTAACACTGATGAGCTTAGGGTGGTTGATATTAAATCGTCTTTTTGTACCGACCCAAATTGATTATTTTTTGTCAATTGAAAATTCTTATGTGGAAAAAAAATAATCATATGATTTGTTTCTAGCAGAAACACATTTATCCAGTAGTTCAAGAATCTATCCACTCCCACTTGCTGATATTTGAAGCACTAAGAACAAGGGAACGTATGATAATAATAAATGAAATAAAAGGGACAAAGGAAAACCATCTTCGCAAGCCAAGGGTTAGGATTCACTTCTCTCTTCTTCACCCTTGGCAGATTGAACCACAATTTGTGAAACATCAGTTTTAAATTATCTCCCTTTGAAGTAAGAGTTTCAGTATGATTTATTGTAATAATTAAAGAGTATTTATTGCATTTAATAATACAACAATTCAAAATATATTTAACTACAGGGAAATAACCCTTCAAAAGTAAAGAAACATTATAAAATCGTGAAAATTTTGCAAAATAGAAAATCACTAAACACCAATTTTAAGTTTTATTGATACGATATATATTGAAATTCTGAATATAAACTTATTGATTGTCTGCAGGGAAGGTTTACTGCAACCAATCAAAAACGTGGATTTAAGACTGCAGAAATCCAGCTTAATGTGCCAAGGGTGAAATAACTAAATACCGAAGTTCCTGTGAATTTATTTTCTGCATATGCGCATTTCGACAACTTATGTCTCTTCAGTGCAGATAAAATCTAAATGAAAATGAGAGGAGCGAATCTAAACCCTCGGCTAGCGAAGATGCAGGAAACCCTGCATCGCCGTCTTCCAATCCGAAACATTTCGACAAAAAGTTAGAACATAGTTGTTAGTTAAACAAGAAATAATTATCAGTTCTATTGTAATTTACTCGGGCTACATTAAGTTAAATCACTAGTATAACTTGATCATTCCAAAGTAGTAGAGATTTCTCGATAACTCGCGAACGTAACGAGACGAAGGTAAGATTACTTAAACATACGAAAGAAAGAAAAGGACCATTCATTTTTAGGTGTACTAAGTGACAAAATAAACATAAACGAATGCCAAATAGGTACGAATCGGGTGTTAATTTGGATGCAACCGGAAATTATTTACCTTCGGGGAAACTTCAATGACTTTCAGTAGTTGTAAAAGTTCACGTTTTTGTTTGGGCTAAATCGAGCTTGCCGAGTGGAGCGAGCTGAATCTCAGATTCCGCTGATAAGAATTTCGTCATTGTCATTACTATACATTTCATTGTAGAAGTAATTATTTACAAATTTTCTGTTTATGGTCTTCCAAATGTTTTGATGTGATTTGCGCTGAGGACTTAATTTCTCGAAATAGCCAAATTGACTTTGTTATCAGTTTAAAATAAAATTCTATTATTTAACTCAAGCTCTATTCACACGATCAGTTTTATATACTTATGAATTTATTTATGAAAGTTTGCACTAATGTGCACTAATGTGCAAAAACTGTATCTCAATGCACACATGGTGTCAATTAAACAAGGGACGAAAATGAAAAGTAACGATTAGGCTCCTTTTTTTCCCTAGACTGATTTAGCTCCATTTTAAAGTTTTGAACGTGAATGAAAAAAAACAATATCCGCTTCAGTTTACTAAACAAAGATTCTTAAGGACATTTTTGGACAATTATCACATACAATCTATAGAGAGCTTCCGTATTCAGTCAAGATATGTATAATATGGGAGCACATCAATATAAGGACTAAACACGGCCTACGACAAAAACTGGATAAGAGTTGATTCTTTATTTGACTTAATTTTGGCAATGCAAAATTTGTACTTTTTTGCTTTTGTTTAATGTCCATTCTATCTATTTCTCGAGGATGGGAATGGGGTGCGTGACTTTTTAAATGAATAATGAAATATTTTTGCCTACAGAAAATAAATATTCTAATCCTACTTGTGATGGAAATAAATAATATAATTCTTGATTTGAAGAATTTTTTTATTGCAAATGCAAATAAATGATTCGATCTATTTGGTGAAAATAAAGATCTTCCTGAAAACAAATATTTTTTGGCAAAATCTCCCCCCCCCCGAAAATGGTCGTCCCTTCAACGGATTTTAATTTTTGTACCACATTCTAGTTTTATAGGATCCTTTCCTTTTTGCCCGACACCGGGGCAGGTGTATATTTGAACTTATGCAAGTTTACATGCCACGTGTATTTTCAGCATAAAATTAAAAAAAAACAAGAGTCAATGACCTTTTTACTGATCAAAATTGAACGAAAAACGTGTATATTTGAACCATTTTACCGGAAACGAAAAAACATAAACATACACATAACATATACATAAAATATAATGTCATCAAGTTGGATTAAAAACATAATTTATTTGTTTTTATTTTTATTTAATTTTATTTAGTTAGTTTTGGTTTGATTTTGGTTTTTTCTTTTTGTTTTGTCTTTGGTTTTGTTTGTTATTTTTTTTGGTTGTTTTTTTTACTCTCTCATAAGAAAAATAAAAATAGACATTTACAAGTTTTATTTAACTATTTTTTTCCTAGAAATTTCGAATCTTTAGAAATTTCTATGCCTACCTATGTTTTGCACAGTTTTGCCACTTTACATTCGCCTGTTTTAAACACACCCTCAGACTGGAATGATGAAATTCAATTACAATATGAAAAAGAAAGGAAATAGGGTAGATGTCAAAGAGACAACATCCCATATCCAGGTTAAAACGACCCAAAACAAAGCATCTAGGGGTCACCGTACGGTCGTCAACACAGTGAGGAACCTCACATCATTTAGCAAACCCTAAATGGCCCCAAAAGGGTAAAAAAGTGGATAAATCAATGGAAACAAACCACATCCAATAACCCAAATATCAAGAAACTAAAATTTTATAAGAAGACACGGACAAGTCAATCACCAACATATTCCTGACTTGGGACAGGCGCAAAAATTGTGGTGGGGTTAAACTCGTTTTCTTGGATCCAAACCCTCCCCCTATGTTTGGTGAATGGCTAAAAAATAAGCACACAAAAAGACTCACAGTAAAAATCAAACTAGAAAAAAGTCCAACTTATCAAGACGAGTACTCTTACAATGAAGTACATAAAACATAAAGACAATTCACACAGGTACTGTCCGGACAAATTCTCACAGTTACAGCAAGCTAGCTAAGGCCATAATTTCCGTTGACTATGATATCAAACCTTCTTACATATGAAACTTTAATTGAAATACTTCTAAATAGATTTGGTATAACAACGTCATCAGTTATGAAAGAAGAACATGATATTGTGCAATGCCAAATACTGCCAATATGAAAAATTGTTTAAATTTAGTTATGGCGTAAAGCATTTAGGAGATGATCAATATTTTTGCCAATAAACACCAGAAGTGACGATTTGTGCAACGGATTTACAAGTTTTGAAGGACATTTTTTTTAATTTATGCGCTTTGTAAATGATATTGCCATAGATGTTTGGATGTGAAACGCCTTGGTTTTTGAGAAGTATGAAATATTTGGTTTTTGTGAAATATTTGGTTTTTCACACCTGTAATTATGAATTTGGCGGATACCAAGCGGTCTCGCGAGAATTGACAAAAGTAAGGCGGAATCCCGTTTTGCTTGGATTCCATTGTTTTGTGTTTACATACTTGGGTATTTTTACGGCCACCTGTAATAAACATTCTCTTACAATCTAATATTCTTGTACATGTAAATATTGTTTTAGAATTTTATTGATTGTATTTTTAAGCAGTGAAAAAGTTTCTAATAATTACGAGAAAAACACAAAGTATAAATTGGACGTCACGATATAAAATTGGCAAATTAGAAAATGAGCAATGATTATAACCCCCCAATCCCCCCCTCTGGGTCGTTGTCTCTTTGACACATTCCCCGTTTCCCTTCTTTTTTCCAATGATGTTGTGTGAAATTTCCGTGTGATCGCTTGAAATGTAAATGCAATTGAAATATACAGTTTTATTTCATGTGAAATGCAGTTCAAGTTTCTACAGTGGCCGAATGGTTTCTATATTTCTGAGTGTAAAACTGCAACGTTGCAGACATGCAAACATGCCAGTTCAAATAAAATATACAAGGCAAGTTGTTTTTAAACGGCGATATGAAATCGAACACAAAAGTAAGATAAACAGCGGAGCAGATCCCGGGTTTTTAATAAATCCAACACAAAAAAGTCCGAGTCAATAACAGATCAGATCAGGCCAGTATAATTACATAATTTGAAAGGCAAATAAACATGTGATTTTAGCTAAACAAGAAAAAACTATGAGCAAAGCTCACTAATATATATCCATTTTATTCCTTCAAAAATTTTGGATTTTTTATGTAAGAATTTTTCCCTTTTTGCCCGGCTTCGTTTGCCGATGTATCATATCAAATTAAATTCTTCATTAGGATGTTCACATCCACATCTGCATTATGTCACAAAGACTGTTCAAGTTTCATGAAAATCTATTCAGTGGCATAGCACGTCTAGAGGATAAGAGATGGGTATGCCCATTGTAATGTAATGGCAAAGCCCATGCTTGTTAAGGGAAACCCAAAAATCAATCAAATCGAATTTTGGAAATGGAGGTTCACATCTACATCATTTGTTCAGGAGGAGTAGTGGATAAGAAATGGGTATCCTGAGGTGTAACGGACGGGCGTACAAATGGACGCGCGGACAGACGGACAAATCTAGCACTATGGATCCCCACTTTTTAAGCCGTGGAATAAAAAATATGGTTCCCAAAACCGTTGTCGAAACAAATATTGCCAGTGACCTAAATAATGATTCGTCTATACAAATTTAAGTTCATACATGCTCATCTCAACCACACCAACAGTTACATTGTCTCAAATGCATCGGGCGGGGATATGTTGTGTATGAATAGTCGCTAGACCTTGCTGGAGAACGGATGTACCACAAGGCATGTACCGTGATTTCAAATGGACAATCGGACTTAATTGTTGAATTAAATTAAGACTAAAGCCTTTGTGTGTCTTGTCTGTTTTCTAGTTAGTTCACTTTATGTCTATCGGAGTCTAGGAAGATGCTTATTTCGCTGAACTTGATTACTCTTTTATTTAGGGGCCAACTCCGACCTACCGTTGGGTGTGGGGTTTCCTCACCGTTCATTGAAGATCTTATGGTGGCTTTGAGTTGTTATTGCTCCCCTTAGGGTCGTTGTCTCTTTGACACATTCCCCGTTTCCCTTCTTTTTCTTAAAATAATGATTTCTCCCTTTCAAAATTATTTCGTAATTTTGATTTC
Organism: Modiolus philippinarum; assembly: GCA_002080025.1. Taxonomy (NCBI): domain Eukaryota; kingdom Metazoa; phylum Mollusca; class Bivalvia; order Mytilida; family Modiolidae; genus Modiolus; species Modiolus philippinarum. The sequence goes on along the minus strand of MJUU01057440.1, from coordinate 79,717 downwards.
TTTCGTAGTGTTAGGAAAAGTTACAAAATGTGCGTTCGTTCGTCAGTTATCGAGACAACTGAGGTACAATACGAGTATTCATGTTATTATCAGGGATTAAGTAATTGATTTCCCCATGAATATATACAATGTTGTATTAGATATTTTTTAAAACTTTACTTAGATTGAAAACACATTCAAATTAATTTGAATATTGTTTCAGAGGTGAAGAAGTAGATAAGAACTTTCACTCTAGCTCTATTAAAATTATCGAAGCAAAATTATAGATGATCCGAATGCTGTATGACAATTTGTCCCAATGATGCAGAAAAAAAAAATAATAAAAAATAAATATTTGGAACCACAAAAACAACTGAAAGAATTTAAGTATGAATATTAAGTCCTGAGTATATTCGCATACCGAGAATAGTTTATCTGTTATGTTTGATGGATTTTATCGTTTCGCACAATGCAAAAAAAGTTTACGAGACAAATATAAAAAAAGTCTGATTTGTATTATTTTGTTACAACAGCATAAACCAATTTCTTTATTTTTATACAATAGCTCAGACCAATTTCCTTACTTGTCTAGTAAAATCGTTCAACCTATGAATGACATCGTGGTTTACATAAGCATAGTGTCAACTAGACAATGACTCAAGTGTCATAACTAAATTACACCGATTCAAGTACATCTGCTTTTCGAGTCCTACTTGTTTTCTTCTAGTCTTAACTTTAGGACAGTCAGGTTAAACATAATATTGATCTGGATTGTATACGTAATCAGTAGGAAGTGGTATGATGAACCGCTTGCAAATAGTTAGCATCTGATGTCCGACAGAATATTGCAAATAATACCGGATCATCCATGATGGTCGCAACAAATTCCTCTTTAGTCACAACATTATCGTTTGTTTCATCACATTTTTCAAACATTTTTGCTCCAAATTCATCTGGCGATCTGAGATATTGAGCTCCACACAATTCTGAGGAAGTCTGAAAAAGAATCGTCAAATGTTGGTGGCATGATAAAATTTTGTGCACATTGGCATATTGATTTGTAAGATTTTAGTCAGCCTTAAGCAGTGCTGTTATTTAGTATCCAACATTCAACTAAATCCACAGTTCACTCCGGTATTTAGTTATTTATAACGAAGTGGCTATTTAGCCGGTACCTGCAAAAATAGTCCATTGGCTATTTGACCGGCGACGGCAAGATAGCCTGTAGACTATTTTGCCGGCATTGTTCCACACATGTAAAATACGGAATATAGAGTGAGAAATAAGATACTTGACAAAATATACTACATAAAAAACACGCAGACTGCAGTTGGTATTGTGAACTTGAAATATCATGCGGAATGATTGAACTTGTAAAATTAGATCTACGATTCCAAACAAGACAAAGGTTGAAATGTAAAATTAGAAATGGGAAGAGATCTTAAAACACACGCTGTGACTGAAACTAAGAGATAACCATACTGTAGTTTTACTCCTGAAGATCTTAAAATACAGTTTGGTTATCTCTTAATTTCAGTACTATGTGTCCCACTGAACCCAACGTTATCCTTAGTCTGTGATTTATGGTAAACAATTTATATACTAAGTTTGAAGACAGTATGCTATTTCATTTACAAGTTATGAGTACGAAACCCCAAAATTTGCAAAGTTTCCAGAATGCCTTGGATACTCAAACCAAAATCAATCTTGACCTGAGTTTTGTGGTAAACAACTGACATATCAAGTTTGAAGACCTTGTTTTATTTCTTTCACAAGTTATCAGTCGAAAACCCTAAAATTCGCATAATTTCAAAGCTTCAAGGGGCATAACTCCAGAACCCCTTGGACCTCTGAACCCAAAATCGAACTTGACATTAGTTTTGTGGTAAAAAAACTTCCATACGAAGTTTGAAGACCTTTTGTTATTTCGTTCACAAGTTATCAGTCGGAAACCTTCGGGGGACGGACAGACGGACGGACGAACACGCGACTGAGGGCATCACATAATATCTCGCCACTTCGTGTGGCGGGGTAATAAAAAGTGTATGGGATATTCCAAGAAATTGATCTTAATGAATCTCCAAATGAATAGAAGTTGCACGGCCTTTCTTAGCCCTGATGGTACGGGAATCTTTCAGTGTGTATCAAGTGGTCATTTTGCTGTCTGTTCTCCGAAAAAATCGAAGTGAAGAAAAACAGTACAAGTTATCTACTGATTTTTTTAATATATTTCTTTAATTATTATTGAACGGAGACTCCTATATGGTAATTAAAAGGACCGAAAAGAAAAAAATATTAATATCTTTCATTTAGTCTCAGATAACAACTTTATTTAATATGACACATATAGACAATTTGATAAAAAAAACATTGCTGGCAAAATAGCAAAAACGCAATTTGTAAGCAATCTAAGCGGCGAATGTTAATTTTATTTATTTTATAATTTTTTATCTCAAGAATGTGCATTTTTTTAGCAAAAAGGTCAAAAAATTGTCATCATTCAGGATGCTTTGTTTACATAAAGTCTCGCCCATTTTATATCTTTATCTCTTGATCTGGGAGGCGCTCGATTCGTTGTCCTGGACGCCCTGCACAGTACCGTACAACAATCGAGCGACCGAGAACAGCGTTCTGGATCTGACTTCAGAGGTGGAGTATTGTGCACAGTCCGCCATTAAAGATGGAGTCAAACGTAATGGATGCAGGAAAACAAATGTGAATTTATTGAATTTGTAACATATTAATAAATGCTTTCTTTAAGATAATAAAGAAAATTCTTTATCCCAGTTGAAGCAAACTTAGAAAACGTTTTAAAGCAATTGATTTCTTCATACATCGATGCATTTATCCATACAACGATGCATTTATCAAAAGATTTGTTTAACGCAAGTCAGTAAGTCTGTCAAATATTGAATATCTAAAACAAGAATAAGAACTCGAACTCGGTCCTTCAGTTGCTTTGGAAAATTCATTTCATATGGCAAAATGTTTTTATCTTCATTATCAACAAATTCGTTCTCGAAAGTAATTATCACACAATCGACGTCCATTTTGATAGAAGAACTTCCTGTTCCAAGCCATTCGATTCGCTTGTCCAGTACATTGTGATCGGAACATGTCCAGCACAGAGAATCGAGTGACCCCTGGCTATCCTTTTGTTGTATGTAACGACTTGGTACAGGTAGATAAACTACAAATATTTCTCATTGTTGTAATATATAAAATTGAATTATTGAAATTTGAATTAGTATTTTCGATTGGCGCTCATTCCTGCAGTCTTTTTTTTCAAATAAAAGACCCGTTTCAGTATGTGAAGTTAAAGCTGTAAGTAGAACATCACATCTACAGACGAGTTGAATAAAATATTCCTAGAATCAGGCAACCAGATTATATATTTGGCCAAATCATGTCTTGATAATTTAATTTGTGTAGTGGCACAATTTTCAATTCAAATATTTGATTTTTTTAATCTTTTTTTTCAACCATGCTTATGGCGTTTGTAACGTAAGTTCATCAAAAAATGTTTGACAACTTTTAATTTAAATATTATTCCAAAGCGGTTGTAACGCAAAATAAATGGGATTTAATCTGTACTGAAGAGACAAAAAATGTTTAAATGGCCATATGCAGTTATTTGATACGTGCACAGAAATGAAAACTTGTAAAAAAGTATTATTCTCCCTCATTTCAGGCAAAAATTAAAGATTTTGTCCTTTGTAAACTTTGTCATTTGTAGATTGAATCGGGGATCACCATTTTCTATTTTATACCGGGAAAAACTTCTTGTGATGTTTAATTTTAAGCATACCTGGTAAATATGTATCATTTCATCTTTGTCTATTATTCCATTACCGGCAACATCAAACAAATCAAACATCCATCTCAATCTTTCTTCAGGAACCGATGTGCACTCGTGATTTAAAAATAATAGAAATTCTCTGAAATTTATCTTTCCATTTCCATCTTTGTCTGCCGCCCGAAAATAATGTTCTGCAAGAATGTCTGATTTGTCTTTGTAGTATTCATGTAGACAATTTTTAAATTCAGTTAAAGTCATGTATCCGTCTGGATGGTCTTTCTAGATGAACAAAAAACTTATTTGGAGTATATCGTAAGAATTGAGATATATTATAATTCATTTATATCCATCTTATTATTTCCAATTTGTCAAATGTAAATTAGTTGTAAATAACTAAATACCGAAGTTACTGTTAATTTATTTTCGGCATATTCGCATTTCGACAACTTATGTCTCTTCAGTGCAGATAAAATCAAAACGTTTGGAAGACCATTTACTCAAAATTAAAAAAAACTGGTAGAGAACAAATAACCAATATGATCTAAATGTAATATTTTATGAAAGGATATGCAGTAAATGAACATGAGATCATAACACATATGTTAACTTAAACTGCAATAATTGTAATGAGCTGTACGGCCATTTCGGAAATTAATTCCTCATCAACAGCAAAAATCAAAAGTAAAGCCAAAATCAGCTAAGGACAGAGCTTTTCATGAGGGAGATACTCCTTTGTTTTTTACAAAATTAAAAAAAAAATTAGATATTATAAGGTTCCAAATAGAATAGGCTTTCGGGTCAGCACAAAGTACTGACTACTTGGCTGGTTATTACCCTCGGGGACTAACAGTCCACCAGCAGAGGTATCGACCCAGTGGTAACAAATAACTAAATACCGAAGTTACTGTGAATCTTTTTAATTCTGCATTTTTGTACCGTGATATTTTTCAATTCGTTAGGTGTATTACGTCTTTTGTACTGGAATGGATAGTGCGACTAGTATATGTAAATCAAAGTACAGAGTACTGTTATTCGGTTTTCCCTGTTTAGTCGAAAAAAAACAATGTAATACTCTTTTGTCAGCGAAATAAAAGGTATCTAAAAGAAAATACAAAATATTCAAAGAAAATACAGAGAGAGAGAGAGAGAGGACAAAAAGGAGGACAATTTTGATGACAAACAATGTATATACAATATATATTGAACTTGTCATCACGTCTGGGAGTCTGTAAAACTGTAAATTATTTTCCACCAAAATCCGTACAATATATTCAAATGACGTTCTTGATAACCGTCTGGTCTGGTTAACAGGCGATTTCTCAACTCAACTATGCTTACAAAATGACACGTGAAACAACATCAGTTCATACGCTTTAACACAATTTTTAACCATTTTCAATATTTCAAAAATATTTTGGTTTCAAATCGAAAGTATCACGGATAACGAGGCCAGGAAGATTTGAAATAAGAGTTGATTTTTGTTTTTTTTTGTTTTGTTTTTTGTTTAATAGATCAACAAATATCCCCTTAATATATGCATAAGAAACATAAGTAGTCATACGATTTTCAAGCATTTTGAAATTACATAATTGTTATGTCGTGAAAATCTCTCCACTCTTCCAAACGGTATAGAGTGAAGTGGATAGAATTAGTTTCATGACAAGTAGGGTAAGAATATTTATTTTTACTGATATCAAGGTTAAATTATTTATTTACAAAAAGCTCAGGCCCTCCCTGGAAATCAAACGGCCGTTCCCAAACACACCTGGACACTGTTTCACAGGACACATTTTGGGATTACATAAGTTCTGTGTATTCCGATTAATGAAACGAACGTTGTACAGGCGATGTTGTCGTGATACGTTACATAACCATGTTTTGTGTTATATACGTGCATCTGTCCTGTTTACATCATTGATCCTTCCGCAGAAATATATTCCTGTGTTCTTTTCATTCCCGTTTTGCAGGATGCTCATATAAATACATTGTCCTCATAAATACATGTACAATGTCACATTAGGAAAGATATCGTCAAGTAAATGAACAATTTTGACGCCGAAAAATCATGTGAAGACATATTCGTACCCGGGATAATTTCAATTTCGACAGCTATATGAAGTTTTCCTGACGGAAAACCTCATAAAAATGGATAACAGGAAACACCTACAATGGCTGAAAATTATAATTACCTGCCACAATCTGTCAGGGAACTACACAGGAAAAAAAAACGAGTAAGACAAAACGTAGACAACGATAGGAACTCGGGACAGCGGGACTTGTGCAAATTTTTAGCAAAAAAGGTCATACAATTGTCATCATTCAGGATGTTTTGTTTACATAAAATCTCTCCCATTTTATTATTGTTTTAGCATTTTTATAGTCAAAGGGAAGTAACTTAGTATGTCTATATACTACTCTTCCATTTATTGTAACATTTTAAGACGTTTTTATTGCAGTGATTAAATTTAATTATTAGCAGAACATGCTTGTCTTTCAAAATATGTTTTTGCTGTAACAAATTCAATTTCCTTATAACAGTCAGACATTTTCATTTTATATAAAAAAAAATTAACGTAACAAATCTTTCTATTGTAAATTCCAATTACTAGTTTCAGCCAGGTAAACTTGCTACCATGTACTTTGCATTTTTTTTCCAAATAAATTATAAGTATGAAAAACAAGCTGTAAAGAAGAGACATTTTGAAGAAGTGGACAATAAACGAAATTTTGGTCAATGATGAGGTATTTTAGTATAAGTTTATTTGTCTTTTGATTTCGGTAGTCTAATGTATTCCGGTTCTGTGAGCTTCACATTACATTCTTTTTGTACTAGGTTTTTGACATATATAATATGTATTTTATACAAAACCAAAAGCTCATAGTTAGATTGGGCATAGATATTAGACAAAAGTATCCTATATCTAAGGATCAGTGGATTTTTGCTTTCGGACGGCGAATCCGAAGCAGTACCAAAGGCCTTAAACTCAGGTAAAGAAGGATAAGCCAGAAAAACCTGAGTATTTGTCAGATATTTATGAAACATGTTTTATAACTTGCAATTACTTAGTATACATTTATTTCTTACCCTGAATTTTTTGTAGTAATCTACTATGTGAGATTTTTCAAAATCTGTATTTTCCTTCAGGAACTTATAGTCCTCCTCTGGTACCTTCCTTAATAACTGATTTCCCATCTTGTAAAACTATGAAATAAAATAAAATAACGCATACATACCGGTATAATGAAATTATTATTACAGAAAAAATACATGACTTCATTTTATGCTTCTAATTGAAGTTTTACCTTTGTTGAATAATCAAAATCTTGATTTTTTTCAGCAACGTTTATGCTCTATAAGACACTGCGTACGGGCTTTTTTGGACGTTGTAGGCTTCTGTGGCCGGCATTTGTACATGATGTTCATTAGTGTACCGTTAGTATTATTGGTAACAAATTACATACGATTACTATGAGAAAAATTTTGAACTTTGTCCTTTTTCTTTATTGTTGGACTCGGGGACTTATATAGTCCCAGTTGGACTGTGTACCAGCATTAACACGCTCGACAAAATTAGCCCAGAAAATATTCAACGTCATGACTTTTTTGTAACCTATACGTTTTGTGTGGAGATTTCGCATTTAACAGAACTGTGATAGTTGCTGACAAATTTTCTAGTGATATTCCTACTGCGTGCTTATCTAGTGTCCCCGGCCCGTTACATATCAAAGCTGTTGGTTTTCTTTCTTTTTTTGGGGGGGGGGAGACGTTTGACGATCAAACCGAGTAGACTAATTTATTATGTTGGCCTATAAACAATTTCCCACTTATTAATTAACAGAACTTCTCTTCATTGCGTAGTTTCAGATGTATATGGATCAGTATAAATGCAGTAGGATTTTATTTTTAACTTATTCGCTATCATAGACGTAGTAAGACTCGGCAAAAAGTGAGGGGCCCTCTCAACAAAGATGTTTATAAAAATGGGGTTGCATTTTAATATCAATCACTACAAAGGATGCCCGCTCTGGACAGGATACCTCATGAAACAGAGATACACATCAAAAAGCCGAAAATCACAACCACAGGCCACAATCGAACAGTGAACTGCATGAAAAAAACATATTCTGGAAACTTTCAATATCTAAATTTTTTCTGTCCTTAGCTGATTTTGGATTTTCTAGTTAGTTCCAATTGGTACATGTAATTTGTTCTCTATCAATTTTTCCATATATTTCGGTTTACTGATTTCCAAGTGTTTTGAATGATATGACAATGTACTGAAGAAACATAAGTTGCCGAAATGGCCATATGCAGAAACTAAATTTATAGTAACTTTGGTATTAAGTTATTCAAATGACACAAGACAAATGAAAACAACAAAAGGAACTTTTGATAGCCAGACGTTGTACCAGCACTAGAAAAGGCCAGTGGTAAGGTTAAAACGGTTTATGGTCCCCCAAACCAAAACCAAATACTGTTTTCAACGATTCTATAACAGATGTATTAACGATAGATAAACAAAATTATTTTTTTGGTTTATTTATTTATTTATTTATTTTGAGTATCTTTATTTTAATTTAATTAACTGCACAGAAGGAGTAGAGTTTTACTGAACATACAACAATAGTGAAGTCTTTTATAGAGTCCCAACGAAATCCGTAACCCTTCAACGGCGGAAAAAGAACCATCATATTTCAAAATATTTATTTTGTTGTTAAAACTTCATTCTACTTTGGATTGTTGTCGGATTTAATACATGTAGGAAATCATGTGCGTGTAAATGCATAACAAATTTCAAATTCAAATTTTAAACTATATATAGTTTGTGATAAACAAACAAATAACTCTTATTCAAACAAAAAAGCATTTTGTATGAAACGGAAAAAAAATTGTTATTTGGATTCGTTCCATTTACATAATACTATGCATTACATTAGAATTCTAGCCATACAGAAATCACATTTTGTTTATGTTCTGTTACACGTGTACAAAAACAGCTAATATTGTAGTTACAAAATATATAAACATATAAATCTTTCATCCTGTTTGTAATCCCCCTAAAGTAGGAAGTAGGATTAAAGTTATAGCACTCCTGTGCAATGTTGAATATTGTGCGAATTTGTGTTGCATTACCTCGATCATGTCGATGAAATAATCAAATTCAAAGAAATATTTCTAGAAACAAATTCCACATGGATATATGATGGTTCTTTAACCGCCGTTGAAGGGTTACGGATTTCGTTGGGACTCTATAAAAGACTTCACTATTGTTGTATGTTCGGTAAAACTCCACTCCTTCTGTGCAGTTTATTAAATTAAAATAAAAATACTCAGAATAATTCAAACTTTAAACAATACTGAAAATAACTAAATTTAACTGAAGTTGCGAAATGTGTCTTTCTGACCTTGATGTCAAATGGAATTTAAATAATTTTGAAGTTGATCTCCAGGTTTGTGCCTTTCGATACAAACAATATTTACTTATGTTTCATTAGTGAAAAAATGATTATCATCTGCAGAAACTGTGATATTCCTGACCCCATCCCAGATAACATTAAGAAAAAGTTACGTGTATCAAAATGAAAAGTGATTAGATAAAAAACAGAAAATTAAACACAAAGATTATTATCACATTAACAAAAAAATCTATTACCGCGCAATCAAAATTTAATAATCACGACTTGAAGATAATTTTGCTAAAAAATTGCATTAGTTTTTAACTTATCTCTCATACTCACTTTGTTTTTTCTCCGCTATATATGAACACCAATAGTTAAAATGACAATAAAATATTTAAATCTATATTGAGATTAGAAAACATATAAACATGTATCAATTATGTATCATCCTGTTTGCAATTTTCCTAAGTAGGAAGAAGGATAAGAGTTCAAGCTCTTCTGTGCAATGCTGAATGTTCTATGAAATTGTGTTGGATTAACTCCATCATAGCAATAACATAACCAAATCAAACGATAAATTTCTTGGGGGTCACTTCCAGTATATAGAGAGATAGGGATGAGCCGCTGGAAAGACATCTTTTTCTTGCTTTTTCATATTGTATGATAGGGGTATTGAATTGTGATGAAATTTGATACATTGATAAATGTATCAAACTACATGTCATTTTACTACTAACAGTAACTATAATTTAAAATAATTTTCTATTTCCATCCCAGTATATGAAAAGGTATACTTGCCTGCATTACATATGATTAGATTCAATTTTTTGCTTAAAATATATGAAAAGATATACATTTTTGAGATTTTAAATATATGCCCGAATATATGATCAGGGTGGGGTCCTGATGTGAAAGCGGCTCACCCCTACCAAAAAAATATAAATATAGTGAACCCCTCCTGGAGAAATATTTCTAGAAACAATTTCTACATAGATATAACAGTGAAGTTTTTTTTCTGCAGTATTTATAACACTGTTAATCATAAAAGGCCCGTTGTGATTTTCATTGATAACAACAATAGATGAAAAAATAGGCTGCTTTTTCATGTGTTAACAAGAAAGAATTTTTACCTCTGAATTCAACTTGGGTTGATGTCAGATTCGATGTAAAATGGTAATTTTTTAAAGTAAATCTCCAGGTTTAGTGCCTTTTGATACAAACAAAATTTACAAAATATGTTTCAGTAATGGGGAGGGGGTGGGGGTGGGGCAAGATCCATTCTGTTAATGTATTATGGGCATTTTCAGTCGGTTGTAAAATGTTTTTTTTTTGTTTTTGTTTTTTTTTTTTTTGTGAAAAATCAGTTGTTAACTGTTTTTGGACCATTTGGTGTTATCTGTTCTGTTGGATTTTTTATTTTGTGTTAACTGTAAAAGGGAAATAAATCGTACTGTTTCTGTTAAAAAGACCTTTTTATGATCATGTGTTTTGGGAACTTTCAGCTGGTTGTGGTTGTAAAATGTTTTAAGGACAATTAAAGATTGTAAGCCTGTTGATGAAATCCCTCCTGTTCCCCCATTAGTAAAGAAGGATTATTAACGACAAAAACTGTCATATTCCTGACCCCCATGCCAGTAAACAATAAGAAAAGGCTATGTGTATCAAAAAAAAAAGTAAATAGATACAAAACTGTACGTGGTAAACATGAAATTAAACGCAACGATTATCTTCACATTCAAGGGAAAATCTTTTAAAGCGAAATCAAAATTTAATTACGGAAAAATGACATCACTTAAGAATAATTGATCAGAATATAAAAGTCATGCAAATGGAAGGCATACATTCCTCTACCACATTATGAAAAATTGCGTAACCAACAATCTAACCAACCACCAGTAAAATCGTGTCTGATAAAATGGAACAAATTCAAAATCATCTTGTACACCTACCTATACAAAATATATCTTTTCGACATTGAAAACAGATTTAAAGTAGATCGAGTTCTACTAGAAATCTCGGACAGAATTTGTAGTTCATAACTCATATGTTCCAAATATAAAATAAAAATGATATGTCACCGATTTTTTTTTCACTTATCCGGCTTTGGAAACTAAGCTGAATTCGGCGTTTTCGGCAACATTTACAAAGACTAAATAGGGAATTCCGAGACCATTCTTACTCTTTAGCTTTCGTATGTAATAAATACTAGACAGCTTTTTCTTATTTTCAAATATACAAAAAGATGCGCTTAAGCTATCTGTAAAACTAAAAAAATGTATACGTCACTTTTGATAAAAACTAACAGAAAAGGGGAGCTAACTCGCGGCATAGTGAATGAAATATGAATTTATCATTTGTCAATTTATTATGACATCACACTGAATAGGCAAAAAAAAACATTCCTGTTTGAAAATTTAGACAATTCTGCATCCGACTCGTGTTTAGAAATATGCGTCGATCGATTGCGCCGTTTATTAGTGTCGATCTACCTTGAAGTCGGAAAAAAAACAAAATACCATAGAAAGTAAATCAGAACATTTGTTTTTTTTTCGTATGAAGGTCTGAAAGTATTCAAGGATCTTCAAGATACTATCCCGTCACGGAAACAAAACTGAACTGAATGTTAAATAAAGTTACGTTTCTATTTGGACTGGATGGAATGTGCCATATTAAAATTAGCCACTCGTAGTAATTTTTTAACTGTAAGTTTACATACAGGGCATACACTTGCATAATGTACATTCCGGATCAATCAAGATTTTTTAGGATTGTGTGTCTTTGATATCGCCAATTCGAAGATCTGATCATGAGTATTAAAGAACTATCTTAAATATCTCATCTTAATATTGAGATACCTATAAGTTTTTGAACGTCTAGTAATTAATTGTTGAAATTTGTGGACAAATCTTCCGTGCGACATACAGCATAATGGTAGAGATAAAGTTGAATGTTTAAATCGTCATTTTTGCTGGAAAATAAGGTAGCCTGCTGGGAAAATTCCTTTCAGAGTTGAAAAGTAAAACTAAAGATGCTTAGAGATCAGTTTAGCCAACATTTGGATTTTCAAGGTATATAAGAATAGTTGCTTAATTAATATATATTGTAAAATATAAAAAAAAAACATTTTACATTTAAGTAAAAGGAATGATTTTTCTTCTGTAGTGAGATAGTGTTTTATCAGCATACATGTACTAGGGTCCTTGAGTTACCCAGCAGTTTAGTGGCGAGCACACATTGACCCATCTTTCTAAAATACGTTTCGTCTTATTTTTTTTCTTTCCAATATAGTTGTCTTGGAGTTAGTAGTCTACGTATACTTGGTTTATTTGTATGTTTATTATACCACTGGGAAACGGGATACAGATTGGGGGGGGGGGGGGTTCATGTTGTACCCATAATGCGGTTTAACACTATTGCAAACATCTGCTAGTGTCGGTAACAGGATTGGTCATCCCGAGTTCCTATAATTGTCCACGTTTGTATTTTGTCCTTATTGTAGTTGCTTTGTGCAGTTCCCTTCTGGATTGTGGCATGTAAACGATATGTTTTATCATTGTAGGTGTTTCCTGTAAAGTGTGAACAGGGATTTCAAAAGATTGCCAGTCAATCTGGCCATCCTAAGAATGACTAAATCATATTTTTAAACATTTATTGAAATTGTGGGTTTCCTATGTTTAGGTTCTACTTCTGCTCATGATAAATTAATTTCCGAAATGGCCATGCAGCTCATTAAAATTAATTTCAGTTGGAGTTAACATATGTGTTATGGTATCATGTTCATTTACTCCATATCCTTTCGTCAAAAAATTTTTGATCAAGTTCGAGATCTTCTTGTGATCTTCTTCAAAATGCATGACGTATTTACACATCATTAACTTGACATCATATTTTTGATTAAAGTTCATGATCTCTTTGTGATTCGAAATTAATTCAATTTACACAATAACACTACATTAAATTTACATAAACGAAATATAAAAAAAGAAGCTTAGAAATGCGGGAAAATTTTGACTATCGAGCCGAATCCTCATATTGTGTTCATATATAATTTACTATTGATGTGTTTTACTGCAACGACCACAAACCGAATTTAGGGTAAAATTTATCTATGAAAATTATGATTTAAAAGAGAAGCAAAGCGGACGTTGTTGGGTTGTGATGAATCCATGCTTTCTTTCAATCTCTATATGGGACAATTTCTACAGAAATATATTGCTGACGTCATTGACAAAGCGTTATACGGTCAGTGACTGTATTATTTATGTTTATACAGCATTCAATGTACATACAATTTGAGTATTTTAGTCGACATTTGCAAACATCTCATTTTGACAATTGCGAAAAAATCTTCGTGCAACATGCAGACATTAATGCAAGAAATGTCCTGTACAAGTAATTCCATTTTTATTTTCAGGTTTTATCTTTTTTGGCTAAATTTTGCATGAATTTTAAAGCTTTTTCAGAGAAAGGGGGTCCAACCTGTGCTCCCCTTCGGATCTACCAGTGCAAAGTTTATTTCTTTTAATTCTTGTTTTTGCAGTTTCCAAAATATAACAAATAAAATATAGAGAAATATACGTTTATAATTGAAAAATAAAATTAATATAAGAAAGATAACAGGAAACACCTACAATGGCCGTAAACCACAATCACATGCCACAATCCACCAGGGAACCGCACGAGAAAAACAATAAAATGACAAAAGACAAACATGGACAACGATAGGAACTCGGGATAGCCGGACTTGGTACCGGCACTAGCAAGAGCTAGCGGTAGGGTTAAACCGGTATATGGGTACCCAAACCTCCCCTTTCTCTATCCCGTTTCCCTATAGTATAGTAAAACATACAAATAAAACCCAATACAGGTAGACTACTAACTCCAAGACCACAATCTTGAGAAGGAAAGAAAAAGACAAAACGTAATTTAGAAAGATGGGTCGAGGAGTGCTCGCCGCTAAACTGCCGGCTAGCTCAAGGAGCCTAGTCTGCTGGTAAAACACTGTCGCACTACGGAATAAAGATCAAACTCAAAACTCCCCGAAGGGTTTGGTAAAGAATTATCATATATTTCAGTAGATATCGGCAGTATGATTAAAACACTGATTACCTTATAATCTGAAACGATCTATCTGTTTTTGAAATGTATCGAGTGTTAATTGCACTTTACCTATCATTCATGTCAAAAATAAATGTATTTATTAATGTTACTGAACACGTGTATAAGCGCACGTGTGTTTATGTTTATATAAACATAAGAGAAAAGGTGCACTCGATAGGTTGGTATTGCACGGACTTATTATGAGTTGTAAGGCGGGAATTGTATTACCGATTGTATCGATCGTTTATGTGTTATTACGCCATTCGAGGTTCGCTTTCAGTACAGTAAAGATCTCTCCGACATTATATTCACTGGATACTTCAGGGAAGAATACACTAACATGTTTGGCTTTACGATATTATTCCTGAAATAATTTGTTAATATTCTTCGCAAGTTGATGATTTAGCCAGCCTTACGTGTTCAACAACTTGAATCGGCACAAAACTGGTCTACTGGAAAAGACTGGGGGAAAGTTGCATCATTATGTATCATCATGATGTATGAAAACATTCGTTTCTTTAAAGCTTTAAAGATAAGTATTTTGTATAATTTAGAGGTTTAGAAGTTTCAAAAGAATGGTAATCTATACTGATGTAATTCAGAGTTAAATAAACGCAAATACTGACACCTTGGTAATAATTGGTTAAAAAAAAAATGCGACTTCGAGACATTGAATTGCTACTTTGCTTTAGGAAACAAGATATTATGAGTCATGTAATTATTTATAAATACATCTATATAATTGTATGAACTCGAGAACATAATCGAATCATTTAGTTAGACTCATACATTGACTAACACAAACATCGGCGTTTTACAAAGCTAATAATAAACTTACTTTGACATGTAGAAATGCTGAAATTGGTAATTTTTCGAAATTACGAAGGTTTGCACGTGCTATTTTTTCCTGAATCGCTAACCGAAAGATGTTTAACAACCTATGCCTTTTACATACACAAAGGAAAAGGCTTGTATGCTGAATCATAATCAATTCGATCATATAGTATTACTAGTATTGGACAAAGGCACAGTTAATTTACATGAGTTATGTGTTCAAATTCAGAGAAGAATAAACATGGTTTAAACAAAAAAATGCACAAAATATTTATAAACAGAAACGTGTTTATTATTATTAGAAGTATATACAATTAATTAATTGAAACACTCATAACACAATGCGCATATTGGTGCATGATATATTCAGGACGAAAATTTGATGTAGAAATTGTATTTAAATGCTTATATAGTTATTTATGTGGCATATTAAACATACAAATGCTTATTCAGTGTCATGCTATTTATTACTATTATATTTAATGATCGAAATTTGTTTAGTCATGAATGAATATTGAATACACCATAGATTTACATATATGAGATAAACTTTCATAATGCTGAAAAGAAAGAAAGAAAAAGTTTTGTTTCGTAAAAATTTTCAATTGTGTTGAAGCATCCAGGCCCAACAAGGGCTCTAGGAGAGTTGGTTGGTCTCATAACCAGTAATGGGGTCCGAATTGTTTCATTTTAATTCATGTAGTCAATTCTTTCATGTCTTTTACGAGACTTTGAAGTGTTTGCCTATGAGGAGATCTTTTATTGCACGTACAATCAATAGATTCAATAGACAGATGGGCAATGCATTCAGTCGTTTGTTACACTACTTTACATTGGTGAGCTCATGAAAGGTGAACAATTATCTGCTTTGATGCACCCCATATTATATTTTTCGTCTGACAACTATACTTGTATTATATACTTAGTATTACCCACGTGGTATTACCATGTATTTGTGCAGATTTTGTCTTATTTGCATTTACTCCATATCTTTTCATTGTAAATGAACAGTTGTCACGTGGAAATGTTACGGTACACTTCTATTCAATGGTCTTTAGGAGGTATGTCGGCATTTTTTTTTGTTCTTATGTCGGAATCTAATTCTCATTCCCGCATGCGTATTTGCATTTAATGTTAATTATACAAGATTTCCTATCCCCTTAATATATATTAGACCCCTATCGTCTGTTTCTTGCTTGCAAGTCTTATACGACACGATATAGTCTAGTTACTTTTAAATATCAATGCCAAATTTACGAACATTTTAGCCAGATGACTAGGTTTATCCAAGTTTAACCAACTATAATTTGTTTTGTTTTTTGAAAATCAATAGATATTTCCAGATCTTCAGCTGTGAAGTTAAGTAAATATGAAAATATTCTTCCAAGATATTACACGATTATCTGTTTTATATTGTGACTGTAAATTTTGGCGATCAAGTTTCTCTGCACCGTAGGTCATTGTAAGTGACAAATCTTTTTTATATCAAGTACACTTGGTTAGTATATGAATAGATTTATATTTAGTTTTGCAACACTTAAGTTCACATGACATAGGGGAGTCGTCTCAATTGTTTCCTGATTACCTGATTATCAAAGTTTTTTGATTATGTGTATCTTCAACTATTGTCAGATCACCTTAGATTATTTGATTACAACATTGTGAAGTTTTGCGAAAATTTTCATACTTTCAATAAATTATTTTTATTATGTGGAAAAAGTGAATGATAGCTTATTCTCCGTTACTCCTATGAGAAGACTCGAGGCCCTGGCGAGGTCACAAATTATTTGATTTATACAAGGCTGGACTGGACTCTTTGATCATAACAATAGAAAAAGAAGTTGCACGGTCGTGATGATATCAAGTATTGATGATTGATTTTGTACAGTTCTGAATTTTATGCATTAAATTATTACCAGGATTATTACTATGTCAATTATGCACTCAATGAAAGTTATATACACAAATTCATAGCGTCATTGAGATGTTGTAATAGTCGTATGAATTATTTTAGCACCTTGGTTTACTGAGGTACTGTGGATAACAATGAAAAATTTTGCACAACGCATCAGTTTTGTAGGGTTTTACATGTGCATCTTTATGACTGTCAAAACGTCAAGGCTCTATGGTCATGAGAATATTGTAGCAAGCGAAGACACAACCAAGTTTATTTTACATAAAACAAGAATATTGCCACTTAGCTAATCTAGCTTGCAAGACCAGGTGATTAAAATTGTTTACGACATAATGATTGATGTATAGTATACGACATGGCCCTAGTATCATTATGATATTGTAGCTGGCAAGGTCGTCTGATAATGATTGATGTATAGTATACGACATGGCCCTAGTATCATTATGATATTGTAGCTGGCAAGGTCGTCTGATAATGATTGTTGTATAGTATACGACATGGCCCTAGTATCATTATGATATTGTAGCTGACAAGGTCGTCTGATAATGATTGATGTATAGTATACGACATGGCCCTAGTATCATTATGATATTGTTGCTGGCAAGGTCGTCTGATAATGATTGATGTATAGTATACGACATGGCCCTAGTATCATTATGATATTGTAGCTGGCAAGGTCGTCTGATAATGATTGATGTATAGTATACGACATGGCCCTAGTATCATATGATATTGTAGCTGGCAAGGTCGTCTGATAATGATTGTTGTATAGTATACGACATGGCCCTAGTATCATTATGATATTGTAGCTGGCAAGGTCGTCTGATAATGATTGATGTATAGTATTAGAAAGGCCCTAGTATCATTATATTGTAGCTGGCAAGGTCGTCTAATAATGATTGATGTATAGTATACGACATGACCCTAGTATCATTGATATTGTAGCTGGCAAGGTCGTATTGTATAGATATTGATGATGTTTATGATTATCACTTATTAGATTTACCTTTTACAGAATCTTCGTTCAATGTTGGTTGTACGAGGCTGTATAGACTATCTTGGTTTCAGCAACATGGGGAAGTTATTTCAGTTAAGAGGCACCGAAGCTACGACATTTATTATGTAAGTTTAAATCTTATTTAATGAATTTGTCATTGTTTTTAGAACTATGAAGATAGTTTGTACTATTGTCTTTAATTTATACTCTACTGGAATCGTCTATGGTCTACTCCATACAACACAACTTGTATCTTCACGTATAAAACACACACACACACACACACATATTCGCACAACAAACACATGAATAGTCTTTAAGCGCATGAAAATGTTTTAATTTTTAATCGTCTAGAAATCCATGGTGAATGCCGATATTCTAGCCGTCGCTAAATTCAATTTAGCTACATAAAAAGAGAGAGAACCTTTCTATGTTTACATTGGAACTCCTCTTGTTCACGCTTAACATGCTGCATTTCATGTTGTGATTAAATTGTTCATGTTCATGTTCATAAATTTTTGCACGAGTTTCTTTTTAGTATATCATTCAGGCAAAAGTTACAAGAAAGGTTAGTGTGTTTTATGACATTTTTCTAAACTTCGTTTTAAAAATTCCTTTTTGCCCCTTTCGTTGTTTTTCGAGGCTTAACTGTACTGTACTGTCCAGGCGAGCTGTTTCTATATACAGGTGTTGTGTTTAATTGATAAATACTTTATGTTCGTTTGAGTTTGACGAATTAGAACATAAATGTATTTATTAATGTTACTGAACACGTGTATAAGCGCACGTGTGTTTATGTTTATATAAACATAAGAGAAAAGGTGCACTCGATAGGTTGGTATTGCACGGACTAATTATGGGTTGCAAGGCGGGAATTGTATTACCGATTGTATCGATCGTATATGTGTTTTTACGCCATTCGAGGTTCGCTTTCAGTACAGTAAAGTTTTCCCGCCCACCCACCCTCTTAGTAAGAATATATATCGTTAATAAAGACCTGTTTAAGACAAGTACATTTGTATATTATTAATTACTGCACGTTATAACTAGTTCTGGTCATTGATGTTGGTAAATCATGACTATTTTTTAACACAGCAACAATTGCTAACTTTTCATATTTCTTTTGTAGGCTGTGCAGCGTTAATCATCATGCCTTCTGAGGCGATTCAGACAAGACGGTATATCAATGGACATTGTTATTTATTTTTAATAAATAAAAGGATTAACTGTACTGTACTGTCCAGGCGAGCTGTTTCTATATACAGGTGTTGTGTTTAATTGATAAATACTTTATGTTCGTTTGAGTTTGACGAATTAGAACATAATCAGCATTGTCGGTTCAACATTTTTCAACAAATATAAACGGTGCTATATCTTACTTAAACAATATTACTGCAAATCGATACTAAAACGATGAGTTCTGCTACAGATGGTTTAAGAAGAATAATGCGCGAGAAACTTTTATGCTTATGTCGTGAACATGTATATTTATTCATGGTTAGTTAAGTGTTTTACATCCATTGAGCAATGTTTTAACTATTTCAAGACGGGATCAAGTAATATCTTAGAAGTATAAGAAGAGAGAAATTAAGGTTGCTTCTGGATATACAACGAGGAATGGGTCAGGACAGATAAGGGCAATTAAGGTTCAAGATAGTTGGAAATTAGACCTTAGAATCAGCTTTGACCGGCATTAAAATTATTATAGTGAAACTTCTCTCAAATATATATTCACGACCACAGAATTTATATCAAAATAATTTTAACGTATATCAAGGTTTGAAAAAAATAGTCATTATTACTTTTTTACAAGAAAACGGCGTTTTACTCCCATTTTGACAGGAAAATCGGTAAACAATATTACTCAACGCCTTCTGCTCCGATAAATCTGATATGAAAATTGTTGTGGGTGTATATAAATACATTGTATATCGAGAAAAAAATTGTCAAAAATTCATTGTCTAAATACGGACTAAACAAAGGCTAAAAATGGTCAAATTTCTTCTTCATTTCAGTTTTTATTGTGACTATGATGTCACTTTTTCATTGAATGCCGCTAAAGTTATCTTATTACATGAATTTCTTGATTATTTTGTTTTAAATATAAGGTTTACACACAAAAAAAATACAATTAACAAGGCCGATTTTCACCACTCGTGAACACTGTTCTTTATTTTAGAGTTAGGAAAATTAAGAAGTAATTAAGAACTAAGAAGTGTCTTCCTAAAGGGCCTGTCACAATAACAAAATACCGAAGTAATATAACGTTCTAGCCAACGTATGCCGACATTCGCGAATTTTTGTAAGAACGTTTGCACGCACCGAAGAAATTTAGGAAATTCTCTTGTTGGACGAATTTATAACGTTTGGCTAACGACCGACAACGCACAGAAATTTTTAAATAACTTATCAACGCTCACAAAACTAGTAACTAGTAACTGCATATGAGGACATTTCAACAGCGTTTTACTAGCGTACTTGACGTATATCGAACGCATCCATAACGATCTCCTAGCATTCATAGGACGTCTTTATAGCGTTTTGACGATCTTTTTCAGATCAGTTGGAATTTCCCACCCGATTGTCATTTGCAAAAGTAGAATGGGTAGAAATGCCTGCCACCGAAAAATACGACGGTTTGCAGGGGCAATAGGTCCCTAAACAATCAAAAAAATTATTTTTAGAAGAATTGTGTGTCTAATGATGAAAAATGCAACTATTTACTTTGTGTTGCTCTTTGACCATTATTTTTAAAATAAAACATTGGCTAATAAGTTACTCCTTAGATACAAGGACGCTCAGTTTGCGTTCTTTGCACATTTCAAACAACGTTCGATAAACTACTTCATATCGCACACATTGCGTGCATGACGTTCATGTACCTCTAGCGTTCGTCTAACGTGTGCATAACTTATCAACAACACGTTGGCAAACGTCGAAAAATTTTGAATATGTTCAAAAAATTTTTCGACGCAAACAATGCACATCAACGTGCGTTGACGTATTTGTTACTCGTTTAGAACGTGCCTCTAAGTTATACAATATTCTCACACGTCGACAAACGTGGGAGCTGTGCGTTATAGTGTGACAGGTCCTTAAGCAACAAAGTACAGAATTGCAATCAATTTGAGGTTTAAGAATGGCAATTATGATAACTTATGTCTCTTCGGTGCAGAAGAAATGTATATAAAGTCGGATGGTGAAAGTAGAGAAGGAAGGTTCGGACCCTCCTAATTTTGGCCAAACTAAGACAATCACGGGAGAAAACCTCTTGGTATCGGAATAAGTCCTTGTCTATTCAAGCTATATCAAAATCCCCCCCCCCCGTAAAATATGCCAGCTAGAGGAACGACTCACAGGCAATAGCGCATTTACGTAATGGTTTTTAATCAGTAAATTAGAATCAAATTATGTGGTTGACTAAAAAAAAAAACAAAAAAAAAAAAANTTGAATGTGCGAGTAGCAAAGTCAGAATTAAGAAACCATTATTCTACCGAAGTAGTGAAAGAAAGACAGTTTGGAAAGAAAATTAACGTTTTTTGATTGCATTAAATATAAATAGACTTCGAAACGTAATATTAATCCTTCCAAAAGTAAGAAATCGGTGTTCTTTGTGTTTTATGTCATTAAAATGCAATTACATAAAGAAAATGTCATCGGCAAAAAAATGTTAACAAGACGTTTTTGGATATAAAATAATAATTAACTTTGTCATTTTAGTATGCCGCCGTGCGCGGTCCCGGCTGAAGAATAGGCCCGCAGCATCCTCTGAGCTTGGAGTATGAGCCATCCTAACAGAGGACCCCGAGGGAACCCCGGGATATAGAAATAGGACCCAGTATCTCCGGCTTGCGGGGTGTGACCCCTCCTAAACGGAGGCTGACCCCGAGGGTCCCGGGATATAGAAATAGGACCCATTCCGTGGTTGTGCGGGATTAATAAATACACAACCCATCTTTCGGATGGGATGTAAACTCAGGTCCACGTGTTGGAAGAAATGCCACGCTTCCTGCACGTTAAAGAACCCTTGTTGCAAGCTCTTTTTGGGGTGGTCCGTAGGTGATCGGCAACAAGGCTAAATTCCCCGCCCTTGACGATTTCACCCTACTTTTCCAGTGGCAGTCAGAATTTCCCGTCCCATGGCCCTTTCCATACCCCAAAATGATTATTAATTAACAAACTTGTTCTCGTCTTGATATAGCTGAAATATTGCTGAGTAGACGTTAAACAACATTCAATCAATCAATCATTTTTAGTATGGAATCATTAGTTTAATTGCTTGCCAATGTCTTAAATTATGTTGCAAAAAAGTTTAGTCACCAGCATCTAGTATATGATTTACTATTCTCATTTTAAACGTATCAAATTAAAGTAATTGCATTATTCACAAACGTTCAAGATTCGTTTTCAAACTACACATAAGTATGGATTGATTTTCAGAGGCTTCTTAGTTTCACCACCTGAACACGTATGGCACAGAATTCGCTGTCGCAGTTGTGCCAACCAATTATATCCAATTTTAACTGGATTGGTCCAAGACGTTTTTTAATCTATATGGTTTACCTTGGCGAAAACGTGGTCGATACAAAGAAGTCGGGTTATAATTCTGAATACCTTGACTAGCGCCAATGTAGACACGTACAGTATAGAAAAAAAACATGCTACATGTTTATCTCTCAAAGAGCAGACTCACTGGAGTCGTGTATATTATAAAAATTTCTGCCTTTTATTCATTTCTTTTCTTCCCAACTCGCAATAGGTTATATCAAAATACGTTCCGTTATTTCGAAAATTATATTGACTCGACAGGAAATCACTTGACTATGGACAAATTTTCTGGTTGAAAACGAAATATTAACAAAACATCTGTGTCTAAATGACCAGTGGAGTGTACATGTATCGACGCTTCCAATTTAGTTAATAATGGTAATGAAAGACCCATATTTGGCCCAAAAAACCAAGTGTTTAAAATAGTGTGGTATTTTTGAGAAATATATTAACTATTATATAACTACAAAGAAAACATCAAATAATAAAAATTCCTTTCATTTTGACGTCATTGTGATATCACAAGGGGACGTCTTTTTTTAAAATAAGAAAATCTGAAATTTTGAATGTTCTTAGTGCGTTTTTTCTTTTAGTTAACACAAGACAAACAACTTCAAACTTTCAGAAATGATGCATATCATCATTTTACACATTTCACCAAATATGAATTTGTTATTCAGATGCGCCCACAATTTTCTAAACACCAAACTGAAAAACAGCAAAAGTCAATGAAATTCTGACGAATATAGCTTTTGAGTTAACTGATTGGCATGGGAATCAAACTGGAAAAAAAGCTGATCATTTTCGTTAAGCCCAATATTTGTTCAATGTTTAAAGAACAAAAGACATCTGTATGCTTAGTTTTCTTTTTATGGGTATTAATCTTTGGTCTCACTGCCACTCATCCTTTTATGCTTTTGTAATCCATTGAAGCTTAAGGTGCCTGTGGAGTATTGATTTCCTTTCGTGGAATTTTGAGAAATTATCTGTGTAGAAACATAATTGTATGATTGTTGTAAATATGAAATAAAATTAAGGGATCTCCGTGCAATTAAGAGCAAAAAAAAAACAAAACAAAAACGAATTTAAAAAAAATTGGGTTTACTTAGAAATGCTAGGAAAAATGATTAGAAAATGGGATAACTTAAAAAATCAATAATGGATTTTGTTTTTATACTTTGAATATGTTTTTCTTTTAACATCATCATGTTGTTTACATATAAAAAATAAGATCACCGTTGAAATAAAAGAGATAAATTGTGAAATGGTACTTTCTCTAGTGATATATATATATATATATATGAGTATATGAAATTCTTTCATCAAATTATCTCCCTTGCGTAATTTCTGTGTTCTGTAAACCCCGCAACAGATTTAAAGCATATGTGGTTTAGCTAACATTTTTGAAATGAAAATATTGTAAAAGGGATAAGGAATTGATTGATTGATTAGTTAAGAGTTTAACGTCCAATGAGCAATATTTCAGCTATATCAGGACGAGAACAAGTTAATCAATGCCAAAATTTGTAAGTAAAAGAAGAAATAAATAAAGGTGGAAGGGACAACCGGGGTAACAACTTTTGATTGCTACTGGAAAATGGGAGAAATGGGTAGGGGCAGGAATTTTAGCCTTCCATACGACACACAGTGCGTCTGCTCTCTTTAGAGAGGGATAAGGAATTAAATTGTTAAATACCGTGGAATTATCTTTACATTTTATATAATTATTTTGTTAAATAACTAAATGTATGGAACCTAAATTATCAAGTATAATACAAAAGTAGCAGAATAATAGCATGGAGACACCTTAAGTGGGTAATGAAAATAAGCTTGGTTTGAATTGTGACCCTTCGTATAGTACTTTATGTATTCCTATGTATTGAACCCCCATGTAGTACATTATAGTCCAAGACCTGCATTGGAGTCATTCTGTGTCACTCCAACATCTAAATAAATAAAAAATGTTTCAACCATATGTGTTTTTTTATGGATGTAAAAAGTTTACATTAAAAATATCATCAATACATTTTTTGTATCTATTATCTAGTCTCGGTACTAATCATCTGAATATGCAATTACAACTTCTATATGCACACCTTTATAACTACACATTTAACCAAAGATTCAAAAATGCTAGGTTTATATATTTGGCCACTCTAAATAAAATTACACGAAGCATGAAGTTGGAAAAACGGCCACGGTTAGACAGGTTTGACGGAATCTGACAAGACAAACAGAGATACCGGTTGATGATATTTGGGCAAGTCTGTGCACCATTGGTAGCAATGGATGCTAAAGTCCCTCTTGGTACCACAAGAGAAAACGGGAGCCACGGAATCCACATACGCCGACTCATATCCCATCACCCCCTGGAGCAATAAACAGAGGAGTGCAGCAAAATTATATTTACATCATGTAATTTTGAGAAAACAGTAATATTAAGTAAACTTGGTAAGCTCAAACTGGTAACAGAATAGAACCGGCCACTCATGGTCGACATTAGATGGTCTAACCCCTACTCCTTCTAACCCCTACTCCTTGCGGTAACGCAAGAGAGTGGATTATTATGATATGATCCGACGTAGAATACCGGAAAACGTGACCCCTTATCTTGCCAGATCGCCACATGAGTGAGTCAATACACACTCACTTAAACCTACCCCCC